>JALPCD010000229.1:0-18234 GCA_026538415.1 Cryptococcus sp. GC_Crypt_1
TGCCTTCGGTGGGACAGCTGGACGGTCGGTCGATCGAGGTAGGCTCAAACTTGGCGGTTTGAAAGGTGTCATGCACGAAGAACGGCCAGTGTACTTCGGAGAGGGTCATGTTGTCGCACATCACCTAAAAGATCAGCCCTGCCGATATCGATACGAAGGAGTGAAGACGGAACAGGGATGGACGCACGATGGGATGATAGCCTGTCCTCGATAGCGCCTCGACGATGCCGGACAAAGAGTAGGTCGTATCGTCTGCTGGTGTGATCTGTCCATTAGCTTCTTGGCCACCACGCATGCGTTGTATAGGTTTGAAACTCACATCCGCTTCGGTCAAGAACCGATGAGTCGGCAGTCGTGCATGTAGCTTGTTCAAGGCGTAGAAATATGCCGGTACCTATCTCATCAGCCCTTTTCCTGTTACCTGTTACGCTGAAGCCCATCTGGACAGACTTACCACTTCAACTCTGCTATCCCCAGCAGAGCATTCTTCCGCAAAGGTGGATATGAACCGGCCTGCTCCATTCCACTAGCTCGTCAGTCCGACAATTGCGACGGGACAACTATCGGGACACACCGTTCGTTCCCAGACCTCTTCCACTCCTTCACCCACTTCGCTCTGCGCCCAAGCTCTTTCTGCTTGCTCGAACCCTTCTTCTCCGCCGAAAAACTTGCTTCGGAGGCAGTATGAAGCTATCTCCTCGTGCGTATGTCTCGGAGCGTAAGTGTTGGTCGAGGGAGAACCATCGCATCTCCTTCGTCAGCTCTTGTCCCCTTCTGGGACTGACGAGCGGATTGAGGAGAGGCTCACTGTAAAACGTCGAGACCTTCTATACCCCACTTCCCACCTTCCACCTCGACATCCGCCTCGAAACGCTGCTTGAACAAGAAGAGACCGGCGGGCGAGGGGACGCAACAGGGGTGGATGTTTTCGGTCGTGATGGCATTTCGGCAGGAGAGAATGTCTTCCGGACAAGAGAATGAAGCGGCTCGAGCGATGGTTGGTATACTCGTCAATAGCGGTAGTAGCGGGACCAGCATGCTGGGATGTAACTATTCGAGGGAATCTGACGTGACAGGTATAGTGTAAAGACAACTGATAGTTAGAGAAGCGGGTGGTCGGACAAGGCTGAATTACGGTGGAGGTGGATTATCCTGACGTCAAGTGCCAGTCTGATTGCACTCGTATATATGCTGTCTCTGTCTCTTCCGTTTATCTAGTCGTCCCTATGGACATTGTCGACCTATATTAGGTGTCTATCACTCTATTTGGATATCTAGATCCTTGTCTCCCTCTCATGCTTCCTGCTCTACCCGCCGGACCTGCTTCAACGGCCTCAACACTTCGGCCCAAATCGCCATGTTCTCCCTCTTCAAAAACTCCTCGTACTCGGTCCAGTCCCGCTCACTCGCTCTCATATCCCCCGCCCACCCCTGCCTCAGCTGCTCTATAGCTGCAATCTCCGACATCCCCGTCTCGTATAGCACCATAGCTGGCGGAGCTAGATAAGGGTAAGCAACGAGGAGTTTTGCATCTGCCATTACAGCCGTCTACCTCGTTAGCTTGATTTAGCGAGCGGCGGCGTGACACTCACCCTCGATATCAGAGCAGCTGGAATAGCTGCCGTGGCTCGATGGTCATAGTAGATATTCTTCTTGAATGCTGGCAGGACGAGATCCTGCATGTATCAGCCTTTATACCTGCGGACGAGGGGGGGGGGAATTCCTCACGATGGAGCCTATGAGGCGGTAGAATTCTGCATAGTCCGGGTTGTCATGCACGACGACGATCGAGTGTCCGCCCTCGTGTGTCGGTAGCAGGAGTGAAGGTATATCGAGGAAGTCTTTGTCGAGCTTGCCGATGAAGTGGAGCTGGAAAGCGTTTGGAGAGATGGGTTGGTACTCCATCAGCTCTGCATTCTCCTCTACAGCTCGATATCCCCATACACCTGGATCCTCTGGACATGTCAGTCAGCGACTGATATGGAAGGGGGCCCACGGAGAGACCGAGAGACCTACTGGCCAGAGCAGCCATTAGATCCGACATGATCTCCTCATATCGCCGCGCCCAGGGCAACATCCTACCCAATATCGCAGCGGACGCCGGAACCTCGTGCTTCTCCTCCTTGGTCCGTATTTTTCCAGGCAGAGAGAAGATCTTGTTGTCAGTCGGATCTTGGGAGATGAGAAATGTAAACATACTGGGACAAAACTGGCAACTGGTACACTGTCCCAGACTGGATCTTGCCCCGCCCATACACCCAAAGCCTCCTCCACCCTCCTGAAAGCGTGCTCGACGAGCGTGACTAGCGACAATCGCTTTTCCAAGGCGAACGGAGCGAGGTGCACCATGTTCTTCTCATCTGGGAATAGCTCAATCTCGTGCGGTATACAGACGACATATGCCGAAGAGGACATCACGAGGGTGCGCAGTTTATCCCAGTCGTACCAAAACTTGGCGTCACCTGCCATGCATGTTAGCTTTACCCCAGATAAGAACGGGGAAGCTCACAGGTTGTCATGATCAACACGTCTACCTTGTCCGCCTTGAGTTCAGGCTCCAAGCATTTCAGAGAGGAAGGCTGGGAAGGGTAGATGTCCTTCATGAGATGCCCGAAGCCTTGCTTGAAGTGGCTCCCTTCTCGTTAGCTCACATGCTTTTGATCGACGATCGAGGGGAGACTCACGATAGAAGGTAAATTCAGCCTCGAGGTCGTGTAGAACCGTCAACACCGCGCCTATCACCTCTTCCACGTCAGCTTCACCATCGGCGAGGGATATCTGCTCCAACGTACCATCATGATGCGATGTCACTTCTACCACCGCGATATTGAGCTGCCCAACATGTCCAAGGTCCAGCGCCTGGAGTCTCCCCTCTCCCAACGGATGCGAATGCCACTGCCAGATCTTGGGAAAGACTGGAACTTGCGGGTGAAAGGCGAAGAGAAGGGTGACGGCGGCACATAAGACAAAGACGAGCAAGGTGAAGCGGAAATTTCGTGTGAGCATCTTTTTAGCCGTCAAGACGGTCAAGTCGTACAGGTCGTAAGTCCAGCTGGAGAGGGCGTGTCGACGCCCTAGTAGTGAGCTCGAATTCGGACCGTATGCAGTAGCATGGCGCGCTCATGTACCAATGTATAGCGTCCAAAAGCAGAGTCGGATAGTTGAAAGGCATGGCATTGTTGTGGGCGATGCACTGATCGTCCATGTTATTGATGGTGCAAGGGATGAAACACCATCAAGACCTCGTCCACACTTCACTTCCCACCTTTGACGTCTAGTCATCAACTCCCTCCCGCTACCTCAGCATTGTCTTTTCACTTTATCCTTCTGTCCAGTCGAGCCAGATCAGGCGTAGGAGACGAGGACGTGTCGGAGTATTGCATAGGTGTGCATATTCGATACGAGGATAAGGAGGGCGTCTGGGAGGAGGACGATGTTGATTGGGTCGACTTGGTGAGCGATGCTGTCCATTATCCCTTTTCCACATTCCCTGCCTTTGCCTCCACATCGTCCGTCAAGAGTCCTCGAGCTGACGACTAGGGTAGCTGAATGAGCATGCAACAATTGGAAGGAGAAACGACGTTAGAGCAGGACATTTCCTCGCACCGACGAGACTTCCGACCCGACCTGCCGCTTTGTCGATCAACAGATCCCCTCTCCACGCTCTCCACGATATCAGAGTCCAGACCATTTTCCTCTCTGCGCCTCCATCGCTGATCTCCTCGAGTCGATCGATTTACGGAGGATTATCATTTAGCCCTATCAGCCGGAATCTCAACCGCTCTCGCTCGAGAAAGGCCCGCAATGTCGATGCTAAGAGTGTTGGTCGAACCGGTCCCACACGCGCCGGTCTTCAATAATAATTATAGCGCCAAGATCGCTAGATCGGCGGGGAACCATATCTCGGCGGATCTACGGGAAGTACAGTCTATTCTATCGATTTACGTTCCGAGGAAGGCGGGGAGATGAAACATGCTGCACAAGGTGTGCGCGTCGTCGTCGTTCGTTCGTTCTCTACGAGGTCGCGGTGAGTCAAGATTGGGGATCTCTAACCATTTAGTCGCAAAATCGGTATCATCTCGTCCGACGTGGGAAAGAACGCAAAAGAGAGCATGTCAACTGTCTTGCGCGATAAGTTACGACGTGCTACGAGCTAAGCTACTCTACTGGCTCGCCGCGAGACATGGACGCAGATGGGAAGAAACGGTTAACCAAGTAAGCTATGCAGCGCCTTTGTCTCCCCATTCACACATGCTTTGATCCATCCGGCGAGCGTTCAACGCTGATCAAAGGTGAATGAAATTGTGTATGGATGACGTGGTGACTTTATTGGAAGGATGGTTCACTAAGTTATCGAATAGAGAACGTTCAAGCTGTGTATGAAGTGACCTCGTTGAGCGAGGTCTCGCCGTTTCGGTCGGACAGTTTGTTGAGAGGGTCGTGCGGCGTCCAGCTGATCCAGATCAGGTGGGAGATCAGGTCAGACCCAGCTGACTGAAGCGTCGTAGGTCATACGTCGAAGTTTGTCTTGATTCCCACAGTTTCTTGGCTGACCCTCAGCCGTCCTTTACCGCAAGACAACGCAACCACGTCGACTTCGTACCCTTGACCTTACATCATCCTACCAAGCGTTCTGACGTGTGGGAAGTTGTGCACTGCGATCAGATGAGGACCGACTGGCTCGCTATCGACCTCGATAGGAGGATGGCAGTGTGGCAGATGTGGCAGATGGAACCGGTTGCTTCAGGATGGCTCGACACTGCTTGGTGGTCTGGACAACTCGAGCACATCATCTCGCTTGACCTCGCCAAGCTGTATCACTTAGGTCGAGGGTGATCGACGCTCGTTTCGACTCCAATTTACGCCCGCTTGGACAGGTCGACCGAGGAAACGATCTGCAGTTGTGCTCGAGCCTCCACCGGTAAGCTCGACGAACCGACCATCTTTGCCCCAATGGATTGCATCTATAAGAGCTCGTTTGGACTAGCTTCATGGGTGATAAGCTTCCGAACCGTTTATCGCCTCCCTGAAAGAAACGATTCGACCCGGGCGAAGGGCTGGCATTTCGATCGCTTGGAGTGGGATTCAGGTTTGTGGCGGTGACTTGTAGGGCAAAATTCGATCAATTGAAAAAGGATCTCACGCATCGCTGCAACCGAGCGACCCTCCCAGCTTTGGTGAGAGGAAGACAGAACATGTCGCCTACAGTCGCCTATGCATTCGTTGTATTATGCTATATGGGAAGAGTCGAGACAAAGCCGGTGCCAGTGGAGACGAGTATGTTTGGGAAGGTTGTAGGGGGGAGTCAGCTTCTTGGCCTTGCGGTGTATGTACAGCTCGGAGGTAGATGACTTGGCTCGATGCATCCGTCTAACTTAACTTACACCTCGTCGAGATCTCAGCTGCTGCAAAGATAGAAGCAGCCTTATGTGGAGCCCATGTGCCAAGCTGCACACGACGGCTATACAAGGTTGTTGTTATTGCCCGGACCAACCTCTTCCGAGCTCTACGGCAGCAAAACGGACGACATGACACCCAGTCGCCCTCCCCTTTTTTTTACGCAACCCGCGACATTCCCTTCCTTTCCCTCTTCCCTTCCCTTCTCTGCCCTTTCACCCTGCCATTGTTCCCTTTGACCTCTGATCATGCCCCCGTCGTCGTTACATCGGAGGATATCCCTCCTCTGACCGAAAGCGTCGACTCATCATCACCCCATCCCATTCGCCGTACTACCTCCATACACCTTGAGTTCCCATGCGATCCCATCCCGAATGGAATCTCGCTCCTCCTCCTTGTTGCTTTTGGTCGCTCCGTATCTCCGGCCGTCTCCCGACGCAACCCCGCGCTGTTCGAACTAGGACAAAAAAACAGGTGGAGACACACAGCCTACGGTGGTAGTCGGTCTATTTTACCGAGGGTGGTGGGTTTCCGTCTTGCTCTCTTCGCTCCCTCGCTCCTTTTCTCGTACCGATACTTTGCCCAAACGCGGCCTTAGCGGGTCCTATACAACAAGCGGAAGGAAGGGGTGACATCGTCAAAAGCAACAAACCGAACGGCCCACCTCATCGACTCGTCTCGCTCGCTACGACTTAAACCCCATCCTCTTCCCCACTCTCTACACACATCCCGCTATCCCATCGATATACAGCCAAGACGACACCGGTCATACATCGCTTCTCCCCCTTCTACACCCCTCCTTCGTTCCATCGTCCCAGTAGTGTCGCTTCCGACTCCCAAGCATACGAGGATAGACTTATACAAAACTTCCCACTCTTCGATGTCAAACGCACTCGCAGTCCTTATATAACAACCCACACTTCGACTCGACAACTTGCAATCGATCCATCACTGCCTTTCGCCATCAACACCTCGTCTCCATTTTGCCATCCACACCCGTTATCCACCGATCAATGATCCAATAGGTGAGTTGGGCCCGTTTCCTTTCCATCAGCGGATATCCGGACCGAGCGACGAGTCATCACATCACTTCACATCACATCACATCACATCACCGAGAAGGGAAGAGGAGGGACGAGAAACGATGCTGGGCGGCGATGTTGGGAGAGTGGAAGAGGGTAGCGACGACGATCCAATTGTGTCCCTGTCGCCCCTCTTTCTCGGGTTCAATCGATCATTCCCGTCGCCCTTGTCTACACCCTTCCTCGATCGGGCATGGCGGTCTCTCACTTGCTTGATGCAGAGTGATCGAGTGCCTGTATCCTACCCCCTTTGCCTTGGCCCACACTGCTTTGGGGGCGGTCCGGAATGTAGCGAGGCGAGGATGTGATGGCAAGGGATACCTCATGGAACCCCTTTACCCCCATCACATTCCTCCTTGACCGCATCTCTCAACCACTTCTTCTACCTCTTTTCATTATCATAATACCATCTCATCTCCTCCATCCCTCGTGACTCTACTCTACCTTCATACCCATCCATCACCCCCGACGATAGCGACAAGGAGGGTGCTGCAATCTACCGACATATCGTCCTTCTTTCCCTCTTGCCACCTCTTTCTCTCGTCCGATGATGACTCGACTCGGTCTTCCTGTTGGTTATATAAACCCACATTGTACTCTTTGCTGACTCTTCAGCTCTCTCGAAAGCCTCCTCCACCGTCGTCTTCGCAAACGCCTTCCTTCTATCGAGCTACGGCACATCCACCTCGAGTCGATAAATCAAACCACGTTCAACTCGTACACCCTACCAATATGTCTTCCGTCCCTGCCTACCGAACCACTTCGGCTTCGCCTTCTTCTTCTCGAAAGGCTGTCAAGTCGTCTGCTTCTTCCTCGGCGACTTCCTCTCGAGCACCTCGAGCAGATGCCTTTTACGGTCACGAAGAGACGGCTGTCCTTTGCGCTCGATTCGTAAGCTTTGGCCTCGCTTGATCAACGTGTCGGTCCGCTGACTTTGGACAGATCACATCCCTCTTCCAATGCCCCAACATCCCTACCGCCACCGTCCCTGGTGCACCGACACCGACATTGGCCCACTTTGTCGCCTACGCTCTGCATAGGACTCGACTCCCATCGGTCGTTACCTTTGCGGCTCTTCTCCTCTTGCAACGATTGAAGACTCGATTCCCCGCCGCTCGAGGATCTTCCGGTCACCGACTCTTCATCAGCGCGTTTATGATCGCTTCCAAGGTCATCTGCGACGACACCTACTCGAACCAATCTTGGAGCATTGTCGCCCAAAAGATGTTTGCCCTAAAGGAGATCAACCAGATGGAGCGAGAAATGTGCGGCTACCTCGAGTGGAACTTGAACGTTTCTGGCGAAGAGGTCGTCGCTTTCGAGGCGCAAACTCGAGCCGACCATGGACCTCGAGCTTCCTTTGTCACCTCTTCGGCTGCCACGCCGTCGTCTTCGTCGTCCTCTTCCTTCAACGACTTTCCGATTCACGCCTCTTCTTCCTCGAGCGCAGCTGGTGCATACCCTACTCCCGACACGACACCCAACCCCCAGTCGTCGTCTCGACCTATTCGACCTGTTCCTTCGCCATACAAGAACAAGTCGAACCACCAACCACAAATCGTCACCGCTCTACCTTCCCCTCCCGCTTCGCCTCAACACTACCTCCGACCAACACCTTTGCATTCACCTGCACCACACTTTGCCTCGGCCAACTCGTCGCTCGCCTCCTCACCTGCATCGGACGATTGCAAAACACCTTCGCCAGTCGCTGTCACCGCATCGACACATCATTCGTCCAAGAGCAACAATCCATACGAGCCGAGAAAGAGGCAAAATGCGGTCATACAACCATTGTCTTCGACGCAGATGGTCGCCTCGCCTGGCGAGGGTAGATGGACCTCTCAATATTAACGACAAAACCTCCCTCAATAACGTGTAACGACACAATACCATAGTAATACCCCCCATCATGGATCCCGTTTTTGTCTAGTTGTATATATACATATATCCCCTCTTGGACCGTCAGTCCATATCTCATAGCTCATCTTGTATCTTCTGAATCCAAAACATCTCATGCAATCTTGCAGCTTCACCTATACTAGTCGATGAGGGCAGCTTTCGTTCAATACGCGTCGAACTGGTACATTCACGGTCTACTCAACGTCGATGCATGCATGCACTGCCACACTCGGTCCGACTACGGCTATACGATTGATACTTTCAGATCCCATCGACGTGGAGCACGGACCTGCGAGGTCTCCCCAACCGGTCGAAGGTCTTCCGTTCCAGAATTGCCCCAAAATTGCAGAAACACTGCGAGAGAGAGAGGGGTCTGAGCGCTGACCACTTTCGTCGTCGTCGGTGTCGCCTCCACCGACGCCTCGTCCGCTTGTCTCGGTTAATGGAAGCATTTTCCGTTTCTTCCCGAGATCGCAGCTCCCTTTCTATGTCTCTTGTCTCGCAATGCTGTTTCCCACACGTTTTGCCTGGTTTGGCCGATTACCCGGGAAAACAGAGGCGTTATTGAGCTTGGCGACCGACGCATCGGCCTTTTCGACGTACGTGCGCGCTATGGGTAAATTGACTTACGTGCGCATAGAGCCAGAGCCATCAGCTTCGGTTGTTGAGTTGCGAGGAGGGGGTAAATGACGCGTGTCATACGAACGGACGAGTAATTTCCTGTTGGTTTCCGGTCTCACATGGCACTTCAATGGGTCGAGTGGGTCGGTCTAGCGCCGCAGTCATGGGTCTATGGATGGTAGAAGTTTGGCAAGACTAACCGTTTAATCGTTAGCCTTTTCCTCAACGATCAGGGGACTGAAATCCCAAGCCTGGATCCTCTCGGTATGACCCGGACGAGTCGGACGATAACTTACACTACTTATTGTTGTTTTGCTGCGACCAACGCCACAATCCGCACCGCATGCTCCAGGAAAGCCTCCCGATTCCATCGTGAGAACAGATCCCATCCAGCTCGACGGTTCCCACATCCGCTCCAAACCCGAAGAAGTCTCCCGTTGCTGGTCCGAAAGATCGCATCTGGGGAGGAATGAGGTTCGCTCAAACAGTTGTAGCTATCCGGAGCGGTCGTAGTGGGTGACTTGGCGATGACATTCTCGGTCAAAAGGGAATCGATGATACCGCTAGTGAGGTACCGGATAGATAGATAGATCCGGGGAGAGGTGTCGTATACTAGTTTGAAAGTCGACACGTTTTGACGTTACGCACTACTCCACCGAGGCACATCGAGTCGTTATCGTAGTGGCATGATATCACCTGATAGAAACCACGTCGAGCATGGCAAGACAAGACGGGGGGTCGGAATGTTCTCGGATCAAAGCCTTAACACAGGCGACGTGATGGGGTCGTAAGCTGATCATCGAGTAACTTAGAGGCAAGGGCGACGCTACGAGTTGTGTAAGTTACAGCATCGAGCGGTTGCCGGCGGTCCAGCATGCGATGGCGTAGTTTTGACGAATGTCGAGCTCGTCGCAAGCTGACATGTGAGTGGGGGTCGATGACATGAAGACGGTGTCTGTCGATAGGCTCGATGGCAGAGCGAGGCGTGTCCCATCGACTAGGACGACGAGTCGAGCGATCGTTGTAGAGTAGGGCATGTCGATAGCCAGTCAGATCACCGCCGGTTCATCGTCGATCGCTATCATTCAGCGGGGAATCTGTCATACCTCAGTGTGACCAAGATCAATATCCTGCGCCGATAGTAGAGCAAGCCCAAAGCCACTTCGGCTAGCATCTCGTTGATGTACAACATTCCATACCCATCATATCGAATACCGCTTCTCGCCTACCACCCAGAAGCGACCGGTTGCCTCGTATCTCTCTCTGGCTGATGGTGCGCAACGGGGTCCGGCCGCCTGTATTCCACCTTGTCCACTTTGACCTGGATATCAGTCTACACTCAACAAATTATGTATGACGAGGCGAGACGGAAGGCGCTGCCGGCAGCCCAAAGCTCGCAGCAGGAATAACAGCCCGTTGCTGGAAGTGGGACGAGAGACAAGGCTTGACAGGTCGGTAGGGGCACGTGGATGAAAGATTGCTGTATCTTGGAGGACAGGCAGCAGGGAGCGAGACTCACCTCCCCTTCGACGAGCTGGTAGACATATGTGACGATGACGGGACCTTGGACGTCCATCAGAGCAAAAGAAGGCGTTGCTTCGCTAACGGTCAGCTCCATTCCAGTTTGGGACAGGCGTTCGAAAGAAAGGCGAAGGGAGAAGTCGGGACATGAAGGTACCCATTCCCACGTGGACACGCGAGCACCTCTTCTCTCTCTACACTCCAGCACGCCGTTTGCGGAGTACGAGGCGATGTGAGTTGTAATCGGGAAACCATGGGTGCTCTGACAGGGAGAGGGAGAGGTTGGAGGTAGGTAGGTAGGTAGGTAGATAGATAGATTAGTAGATAGATGACAAGATGACTGACCCATTCCATAGACCTGACCATGCTCCCGTAGCAGAACCTGGGTTGACAAAGAACCGTCCTTCAAACTCGAATGCTTCAAATCTGCATGGTCAGCCCTGTTTGTTCTTCTGGCAACACGAGCCCTCGAGTCTCGAGTGTGGGTGTTGTACAGGTGCAGGTTGGAGAGGAATAGGATGGATATTCGACATACCGATGCGTTCCACCAGAGACAAGCACGTCCACGTCCATCTGTCTAGCTAGTGCGGCTAGCATATCCGCATCTCCAGCAGGGACGATCTGTTGCCCGTGTACGACGCCTATCTTGATGGATTGGTGGGGTATCGTCAAGGATAATGGGAAATGCGCGTTCTGTCGTCAGCACAGTCTTGACACATCACAACCTGGCCATTTGATTCGAGATAATGGTGGAGACACAGCCTCGAATTATGTAACGGAGCAGAAGAGAAGGCAATGAGGACTCACCTCGTCAAACTCGCCTCGAACAATGTGTATCTCTGGTGCGATAGTTCGAAGGTAATCATACGTCTCGCGATCCGATACATTCCCCGTACAGATAATCTGGCTGATCTTCCCCGGCATCTAGCAGATCAGCATGACCTATCAAGAAAGGCAGGGGAATAGGAAGGAGGATTTGAGGTGAAGAAGGATAGCTAAACCTACAAGAAGCTTCTTGAACTTGGCAGGGAGGTCGTGCGTGAGAGTAGGGATGTGAAGGTCGCCTATGACGAGGACGAGCACCATGCTGGAAGCGATTCGAGAGGATCAAAGGGGGCGAGTGTATTGCAGGTCGAGCTGCAGGTCGTTTGAAGAGGTATTGAGGGCTTATGCAGAGGCGGTATGGTGGTAGAGTAGATCAAGGTCAAATGGGTCGAGGTAAAGAGGTGGGATGGAGGTTGAAGCTGAAACGAGGATCGTCATCCTCCCTCCCTCACAGGTTCAACGCGTCTCAAGCTTGGACATCCCCTTTTGCAGCTTTGTTCACTACCTTTACATGCATCGACAACCTCAAGCATCGCCAGTGACCTGCTCTTCAAGGTAGGCTCGTCACTGGATACTTCTCGACTCGACGACTAGGATCCTCGACTGGGCAGAAGCGGTGGAGAGATGTTCGGCGGAAGGTCGACCACCCCCTCGAGGCCGGTAGCAGAATCGGCCTCGGTGGAGATATCGCCCATCCTAGCTACAGAGCTAGCGACGGAGTAGTGAGTCTACCTCGCATCTTATTCTGGATGATGTGGGCTCCTCGTGCTGATGCATGTAGCTCTTCGTTGCGGGTACAAAGAGGATGTCCTAGAGGAATCTACATGACCCCGTCCCCAGATACGTTGCTCAAATGGCACGGCATTTTCTGCATTCACCAAGGTGAGTTGATGTTGAGGATCTCTCTCAACCTGGAGGTCATCAGTAGGGGGGGTGTGCAGGATTGGCTGATGATGGTAGGCCCATACGGCGGCTCGGTCTTGCGGTTCACCTTGGACTTCCCCACCTCGTACCCTTTGTCGGCACCCATCGTCAAATTCGACTCTGACGTCTTCCACCGTGAGCCCAGCATCTCGACATCACTATCAGATCATCTCCGCCTTGTGTACATATGCTGAACTGGCTCAGCTATGGTGGAGCCCAAGAGTAAAATCTGGACAGCTCGAGGTCGATGTGCACAATGGAGGTGAGATGCCTTACATCGCACTGTTTGCGGCAAGAAGCTGACGTTGTCAGACCGAGGGTGGATCACGTCTCTCATCTTCTGTTCTCGCTCAAAATTAGCTTCAAGACTAGCTCCCTGCAGTCTATCGAGGAGCATGAAGCGGTCAACAAGCAAATCTGGTCGTCAGTCTCTAGTGACGTGGTACCCTACCCTCTCCGGCCGATCCCCTAGCCTTGTGAAAAATACCACAATGTCGGTAACTGATGTGTCTAGACTATATCATCACTCGTACCAGACCTTCCGCTCAATGACCTCCAAACGATCCCTGCAATCGACGTCCCGCGCAAACCTCTACCCCTCTGCTCAACCCCTGGCCCCAGCTGTTCCGCCCAGTCCAACGAGGACGATGTCGCACACGAGGAGCACATCGATAGCTAGCAACATGTCAACAAAATTTGAGGAAGGGCCGATCACTTTCAGGCCGATTGGGCCGGAAGAGCATAGCAGGCTGTGGGAGGGCATGAAGAAGAGCTTGGGCTTGGAGAATTGACAGCTCGCACGACCCCTTTGTTTTTGCACGATGATTTCACGTCTTTACGATTCAGGTCTTCGCGCTTGACTATGCACCATGTATACTACTTCATGCCTTGGACGGTTGAGGTGCAGTGAACGCTCCCAAGGGGACAAGGTATGCAGCAGTAGCCATCCTGTGCCACCCGGCCAGGACGTCGATTACAACCGGGCTCAATCAAACCCATCTACACCTTGTCATTCGCTTCAACTACTTTACTCTATTTGAACCATTCATATCGACCCACTTCACCTGCAGCATTCTCAGCCCATCCTGCTGCCGATAGCTTCTACGCCATGGCGCCGGTACTACCTGGGAATGGCACCCTGATGCTTGAAGAACCGCTTATCAGAGTACGTCCCTCGTCCCTCATCTCTTACACACTCGCACCCGCTGACAGGTCAGACACCATACGAGCTACTGCGTAGATCACATAGAGCAGCTCAACGACAAGTGGAGAAAGACTTTCTCGGTGTGCAGGTGAGCTCTTTTGCGGCATTGTCGTGAACATCTTACCTGACATGTCCAGTCGGTGTTGAATGGCTTGATCAAGTCCTTTGGGGGAGAAAGTACGGAAGCGTCGAAGGCTACAACACTGGCAAAGCTGGATACCGCGTCTGAACGAGTAAAAGGTTTGAAGAGAAAGGCGAGTCCTGTTCTCATCTCGTCCTCTGTGTAGAGCTTGAACTGATAGGACAGCTGGACGATCTTCAGCCAAGCGAAGAGACGCCTACGCCGCTGAGGGCCAGGGTGACGTACCTCGACCATTTGTCTAAACCACCTAGCGATGCTCCGAAAGGCGGTGTCTCGACGTGAGATGGTATTCTTTGGCAGAGCAAGGGTTCAAGCTCACCTATAGTGGAGCAGAGGAGGAGGGGGATAATACGCTGGATCGGTATATTATCGACTATCTGCTACGTATGGGACGGATGAAGACTGCCAAAGCGCTAGCAACGAGCAAAGATATAGAGGTACGTCACATTCGATCTATCCTGAATGTGCTTGGGCTGATTGAGCAGAAACTGGTCGATATCAAACTGTTCGCAGAGTTAGTCAAGATAGAATCGGCACTATTGGAGAGACACTCCGTCACCGAAGCGCTTTCTTGGTGCGGAGAGAACAGAGGGACGCTCAAGAAGACCAAGGTGAGCAACTTTCAGCTAGTATCATGGGTGTAGCTGATTCGGTAGAACGACCTGGAATTTACGTTGCGGATGCAAGACTTTATCGAGCTATGTAGGAAACGGGATATTACCGGAGCCATCGCCTATTCTCGCAAGAACCTTTCTCCATGGGCGGGGACGCATATGCTGGAGCTACAACAATCTATGACTCTGCTAGCGTTTGGCGAGACAACCGGTGTAGGGTCGTACAAGGTGAGCTTGTCGATAACCACCCATATTCCGGAACTGACGTTTCAAGGCATTGTACGACAACGTTCGATGGAGGACCGTTCGTAATAAATTCCGAGAGACCTTCTTGTCCCTCTACGCCCTGCCCGGTCAACCGCTCCTCTCGCTCGCCCTGTCCGCTGGGCTCTCGGCTATAAGACTTCCTTCTTGCGCTCAACACAAAACCCCTGTACCCGATACCCCTCCTCATGTCACCATGAAGCAGCAACCCCCTTTGCCGGTCATATCGACCGACGCAGTCTACCCTCACACTCCCTTGTTCGACCCCTCGAGAACGATGCAGCCCGCCCAAAACCTTCAACCATTGTACATCAACGATCCGGAAGAGGTCAATGTGGATTGCCCGACGTGTGGAGAAGATATGAGGGTGTTGGCGAGTGAGGTTCCGATGAGCCATCATGTCAATTCGTCCATTGTGTGCAGGATCAGCGGAGAAGTCATGGACAGCTCGAATCCGCCCATGGCGTTTCCAAGTGGATATGTGTATTCTTACAACGTGAGTATCTATACGCCATGGTGGGCGAGAGTAAATGGTGGACTGATGAGCAGGCATTGCGGGAAATGGCAAAGAACAATTTTGACGTGGTGGTCTGTCCGAGAACTGGCGAATCGTGCTCGTTCAGCAGGTTGAAGAAGGTCTTCATTTCGTAAGAGTTAAGGAGAAGCGGGATACAGAGCGCTTTCCGGTGGTGTATGATCTGTAGACATATATTACATTGTAGTTTGTACAATAACCAGCTATGTATCACGTCTGACGATCTCCCTTCCCTTGTCGACGATGTCTAGTCGTCTTGTTGACCGGCGAGGACGATCACATTGAAGTTGATATCCCCATCCGCTTGATCCATGTATTTCTCCTGGATGATCCTTGTCGTGTCCTGCGCATCAGCTTGTCATCACGTGTACAAAGCGGCTAGCTCACCTTGAGCAGATCCTCGCATTGCCCTCGGTCAAACGGTCCGCCTCGCCCTCCATCAAGCTCCACCACTCGTTGCTCCCTGCTCATCAGCTGAAGACCGAGGACGCATCACTCAGCTCACCCCTTGTCATTTGTAGCCTCGATAAAAGCGATGAAGTGCGTGTCGACGTCCAGATCGGTCGGTACGGCACTTTGTCCAGTTTGCGCCGCAGCCGTGTGTGCCGCCTCGAAGAAGGTAGCGTCGTCCAGCAGCTTTGCCCTCTCCAACGCTGGTCCGTCAGCCCCGTCCAAGGCTACACTAGGATGGTAACACTGACGTGGAAGAGGCAGGGATTCCGCCTTGAACTTCTTCAGCGGGCTATTCGGCTCGAGACCGTACGCCCCGCTGTCTGGCAAATTCAACAGGGCATGCAAAAGCCCAATCGATCCGCAGGCATTGGATATCTGCCATGAGCTGGCGAAACCTTCGAGAACGCTATGGCTCACCGTTTGCTTGATCCACCATACGTCTCCTGTAAACTTGTGCTCGCCTGTCGCCTCTTCCTTTTCCCTCGACTCGGCAAGGGCACCTCGAGATGGGAAGAGGAGAAGGACAGCTTTGACTGGCTGAGGGATGAAGGTGAGAAACTCTGGGTCGAGAGAGAAGAGGTCTTGGAATACCAAAGGACCATCTTTGGGTAGACCGAGGGATTGCGACCACTAATGTGGTCAGCTTGAGTGTAGAGCGCCAGGGCGGGAATGCAGTGGAGGCTAGACGGGATGAATAGCTCACCTCGTTGAAGACCTGTCCCTATGTCAGCTTCGAAATGCAGGATGTGCTCGATAGCTCACCTCCGGAGATGCTTCTAGGGGTACCCACTTGGATGGCATGGTGGAGTGAAGAGGTGTGTGGATGACTTTCGATAGGTAAGAGCCAGTAGATGGACCTGCGAGGTGGAGGGGAGGACCAATGACGCCAGTGACAAAGGTTGAATATTTCTGTTGGGTGTATTTTATCACTCTGGATTTAATCCCATACTGCGACAACCCTTGCCGCGATCCCGTTGTTCCTCACAACATCCTTCGCATCTTCCCATCTTGCCTACATCCCACCCGGTCTATACGTAGATCCATACACGTGTATCTATCAGGTATCGACGTTGGAACAGTCTAGCAGTCGAAGGCGTTATTCGGAGATCATAGACGACAGTCCAAAAGGCAGATTTGACAAACTCTCGTCCTTGTTTGCTCCCCCTGCTTCTGTCGGCTCAGTCTCATCAGCTTTGACTAGTGTAGACTGATCGCTTCACTTGTAGCTGCTCATCCGGGACACGCTCGACGGGAGATTGCTCGCCGCTCGCTCGTGCTTTGGACATGTATCGACCTCCACCTTCTTCGTCTGGATACGGCGGCGGCTCGTATCCGCCCTATCCCAACCAGAACCCAAACGGAGCGTACGGCAACAACTACGCACCTCCCCCTTCTTCGTCCGCAGGATACTATGCACCACCACCGCCTTCTCTCGCTCAGCCTCCATCGTCTCTACCGCACGGTGATCCGTTCAGAGCCTACTATGCCTCTCGACTCGGTCAGCTCACGTTCAACTCGAGGCCGATTATCCAAGATCTTTCGATGATGGCAATGCAACAGCGAGACGCGCAGCACTGGCCCAACATGCAAGCCATTGTGGAGGAGATAGAATCTGCAACCTTGCGTGTGAGTTTCATCCAATACTGTGAGGAGATAGGCTGATGGTAGGCACCGCCCAACGCAAAGTTGCCCATGTTGTATCTGATCGATTCCATCTCGAAAAACGTCGGAGCGCCTTATACGACCAACCTCCTCCGCCCCATAATTGGACCATTGTATCAACGGACGTATCGCGAAGTGGACGGAGTGACCAAGTCGAAGATGGAGGAGATGATTGCGCTCTGGAGGACGGCCGGACCAGGTGGGACAGATTTATATGGGACAGATGTACGATATGCTATCGAGCGGGACATTCTGGGTTCTCAAGGTGCATATGGTCGACTTTCACAACAATCCTCCTCGGCTCCACCACCGCCGACGAGGGAGGGGGTTCTGGCGTTGTTGCGGGCGACTCTCGATGCGAAACGACAGGAGAGCGAGGCGAGACCCTGGGATACCGCGCCCAAGGGTCATATCGATGTTTTACGCCAAATCGGGGATCTGCTGGGAAGGACACAGGTATCACCGCAAGAGCTACAGCGCATCACCGATCAGCTTCGATCAATGGGACAGCCCCCGGCGACAAGTTCACCCTATCCCCCTACCGCTGGCCGACCCCAACCTACTTTACCACCTTTTCCTCCCGCCATGCCACCGATGGCCCCGACACTCTCTGCGCCTGGTATGCATTCGGCTCCAGCGCCTAATTCCTCGCATACGCCTGTCCCGGGTCCATCGTCGACTCCTCTACCCGCTCTTACGCCCATCCCCGCCGGTCTACCTGCCAATGTCGCCGACATACTTCGAAATCTCAACACATCAGGTATCCTCAGCAAACCTCACACGCCCGAAGTCAAACCTTCTCCTTTACCCACCAAATCTGCGCTCGATGCATACGAAGATATGATACTCCACCTGGATATGCGACTCGACTCGCTCGACCTGAACCGCATGACCGCCCTCCCGACTGCGCACCTCCCTCAACGATGCAAACAGTGCGGTATCCGATTCCCCGAGGGCGAAGCGACCATGCAAGCGCATCTCGACTGGCATTTTCGACGAAACAAGCAAAAGACCGAGACGGACCGAGGGAGAGGAGCACATCGACGATGGTTGCCTCGAGCAGAGGAATGGGTGGTCGATCTTTCGTCCAA
>JALPCD010000023.1:0-37827 GCA_026538415.1 Cryptococcus sp. GC_Crypt_1
CACCTCCCGCTGGTGGTGCAGGAGGAGGAGGATATGGAGGGTATGGTGGTGGAGCTGGTGGAGGAGGATATGGTCAGCCTGCAGGGAGGAATCCGTACGCTCCGCCTCCGCCGAATCCGTACGGAGGTGGAGGTGGAGGAGGGGGAGGGGCGAGACCGCCTTTCCCTCCTACGCAATCGGGGTATCAGGCGCCAGGGGGATATAATCCGTATGCTGGTGGACAGCCGCCTAGGCGATATTAGGAGAAGCGATGAGCGGGTGGAGGTAAGGTTAGTCTTGGTTTGTCTGTAGCGATATCGTGTCTAGAGGTAGAGATACCCGTAGACTAACTAGCATGAAGCGCATTGAGACGAAACATGCTCTGGTCGAGTGAGCAAAAGTGGATTATACGGCGTCCATTATTTTAGGCGTCGCCGCCAGGTTGTCAATTCTCCCTCATGCATGAGGAGTTGACCTCTTGATCTACAAGGCTCGCTGTTGTGCTGTGACTCGTCGCTGCATATGGATTGAGAATGGTGGAAGGAGGATAGAAGGTATAAGGGACGCTTTTTGGAGTAATTTGACAGCTGCATCCGGACTGCCCAGTATTTATCGATGATGATGATGAACTGGGGGCTTCCAAGCGTTATGCTCCCCCAGTCCAAATTGACCACCTCTTGGCGCTCCGTCTCTGCATTCATCACTAGATGCACACTGGATATGCAAATTTTCCCAGCCTCAGCATTAAACTAGCACTGTCCACGAGGGGACAATTCACCAGTGGATCTATCCCACTCTAGTAGCTTTGGGATGCATGATTTTGCCGGCAAAACCGTGAACTTCGAAACCCCCAATCAAAAGGGTGAGGGTAACCCCCAGTCCATGATTTGGCCGAGACAGAGTAGCAAAATGAGGAAGTCTTGGCTTTGGCCATTTTTGTCACCGCTGCTTTGCCAAACACGCATTCAATGTTGAAGTTGCAGTATCAGTTGCCGAAAGTGGAGTGCTATGTACAATGCAAGCTGAACATCGACTCGCACCACCGAAGTAGAATGAAAAACAAAAGTCGTGAGACCAATCGGACGCCGTAGACGTAGCTAATCACAACATTTCATCTTCTCTGTTCGAACATACTCATAACAGCTAAGTTACATCTGATCCCTCCCTACTTTATAAAATCCATCACCCCTCACATAAGCTCAAAGCCGACGTTCATCCAGCCTACCTCCCCGCGCACCCCCTTCCACCTGCCCCGCTCAATTCCTCCCAAGATTTTCCCTACCCTATCTCCTCCTTAGGCGACGTATCGGAAGTGCAAATTCTTCTTGTCGGTGACATCGTCAAACTCCTGCACGTTCGGGTCGTACCTCTCATCCCCCTCGGCAAACTTCCTGTCCCTGATCTTGTTGGGTACCGTAAAGCAGAATCTAAGAGCGAGGATGATGAGAATCTCGCAAGCCCGCGAGACCATGCAGACGATGATACCCGTATGGTACTTGGGTGCTTCCTTGGCCAGGAAAGAGTAGGGGCCAATGATGTTTCCGACGGCGACACCGACAAAGATGGCGGCGGAGGAGAGGGTCTTCTTGGTCGTTCCACCGACGTTTCCAGATATGAGCGAAAGACCGAGGACAAAGGCAGCGTTGGAAGAACCGGTGAGGTCTATGAATCAGCTCGGAAGCATGCACCCGAAGAGGGATGAGAGGCGACAGTGGTCAATAGTGCAACAAGCAGATGCAGACGAAGAGAGGAGAGGTGTATGTGGCACAAGAGGGAAAGTTGCCACTCACAGTACCCGATGAGCCTCGAAGCGACTCCTTTAGTGAAAGCCATGAGCGCAAAACCAAGCACCGTGATGCAGGTGATACCGGCCATGAGATAAGTCCGGATATTGAGGTGGTTGGTGAGGTGATTGATGTAAATGGATAGTAGACTACGGTGTCAGCTCGGATTCCGCCACCCGACACCTGGTGGACTGCTCGACGGATTTGAGCAGGTAGGAGGTGAGCTCACATCATAATTGCAATGAAAGTCCCATAGGGCACTTGTAGAAGCGTCGTCTGCAGAGTTGAGAACGGTCCAAGACCCTTAATCACGAGGGTACCGACTAAAAATCAGCTCAAAAATCCAAAATTGACAAAAAATCCAAGTAAACCGACAGTTTGACCTGGATATCAGCTCAAACTCGTCAGGAAGCTCGCTACGTACGTCGCGCCATTGGGCACGTTTGCTGCCAGCCCCAGCAAGAAGAACAGATACGTTTTGAGGTCCTTGCTGCACTCCAAAACTTGGTCCCACCGAAGTTGTCTTTTTTCGACGGTATGGTGGTCGTGGCGTTTTCGGCTCATAACGACGACCGCTTCTCGTCGAGTGAGCCATCGGGTAGAGTGCGGAGAGTCGGGAATGAAGACAATCATGAAGATAGACCATGCACAGCAAGCAGCACTATCATCAACATCAAGTGGCGAAAAAAGTTGAAGGAAGTCGATGACTCACCCAACGATCAGAAACTCGTACTTCCAAGACGCTAGCGATCCGCCTATGTGTCCTATGCCGAAGCCGATGAGCCCACCTAGAGCTATGCCGACCCCGTTGGCGCAATACCAATATCCGATAATGGTAGGTTGCTGTTTACGAGTAAACCACATGCCAGTGATGGCGACGCTGAAAGAAAGTCAGCTTCATGCCTCGAGCAAGGAGGATGACTCACAAGCATGGATCGGCGACAGCCTCGAACATGCCACTGACGAAACGAAAGGCGAGCATCATCTCATAGCTGGTCGAAGCAGCTTGAGCCATGAGAAAGACCCCCCAGAAGAAGATGTTGATCGAGAGGTATTTGGCTAAGGGGAACTTGCTACGACCGTCAGCTCACCATCTAAAGCGTGCATAGAAGGAAACAGGGTGATAGATCAAGCCATACAAGAAGGTAGTTGTTGTACGTCGATGTGATAAGGGGATCAGAGGGGTGAAGAGGGGTTAAGAAGGGTAAAGGATGACATACGAGAGAAGCAAGTTTCCGGGAATCGCCCAGGCAAGCCAACCGATGTAAAAGATGGAGGACAGATTCGAGTATCGCTCTCCCTTCAGGTCTAGATCATTTTTGATCCCAAAGATCGCAGCGTAGGACAGTGTGGTCTTGTCAATCTACTCGTCAGCCAAGGCTCCGAGAATTAGAACTAACTCACGTAGTAGAAGGCGTAGTCGACAGCCAACGCGGGTACGATCAACCAGAACAGCTTTCTCTCGACCCTCTGCACCTCTTGCGGATCCAGCTCCTTCCTGTTCTCCAACGCTACCTCTCTGATGAATTCTCGACTAGGATTTCTCCTCAACAACCGCCTCAGCCCAGTCGGCGCGGCTTGATCTTCCCCTTCGTCGTACACTACTTCATGCTCCTCATCCAACTCTTCGATGTGCTCCGACGAGTGTTTTGCCTTCTCGAGATCATGGATATCGGGAAAATGAGTGACGGGCGCTGGGACGAACTCCCCTACGTCTCCATTGGCGGGCATGGTGGGAATGTGGAGAGTTGAAAGGGAGCTCCGGTTGAGGGGTCTTTATACACGGGCGAGATCAACGAGGGACGTGTGCATGCCATCATCGGAAAGAGTGGAGAAGTGCGGGCCACCGGGCCGTCGATACACATTACATGCTACTGGTCCTCAGTCGGTGGAGGACGTATGGCCGAGTATCAATGTCGTATGTGTGTGTATGTGATAGATGGGAGATGGACAAGGTGGTCGTTCGGGTGATCGGGATTGTTTAGGATGGCCAGAAATATGCATTTCTGGCTTTCTCTCGTCGCAAGCCGGCAGCTATAGAACTATGCGATTCCAGCAGCTACATATTGGTATTGCTCATTGGGGGTATATGCAATAGATACGCAGACGTCTACGAGAGATAACAAGATATCGGACCGGCATTTCAAACAATCAGGTCGATTGGAATCAAATAGCTCAAAAGCTCAACGCAGAGCTATCGTCTGCCGGGCTAGACCGACCTTTCGCAGTCCAAGTATGCGGTATTGTTAGTCGTATGCTTCAGCAGGCGGCATCGCGATTGGCGGCACCACATTGCGTGAATTTTCAATGCGGCCGGGCCGTCGATCGACCGCTCGATCATAGTGCGGGGATCGACTCGACGGGCATAACTCAGGACTTCGATGTGTCACCCCTCTTATGCCGACCACCCTTTCGATTCTTGCACGCCAACGTTGGATTGGGAATGTCATCTCACCATGAACATCCGCGTAGAGTGGGCTCGTGTTCCATGAGTGACGTATGGCTGGGATGAGGTGTAGCTGGGCAGTCGATACACTGGTCGAGTTCCATATGCAGCTTCATGTCGCGAATTGACCCATTCAACTCGATGGGATCCGTATCCTCACCTTGCCGACCTTGGCCCCTTTCACATGGTCCATGATGGGTGCATAGGTGTACTGCACCATATCACAAGGCAGACCAGCTCTTCAGACATGCATATATCATATTCGTCATTGTCGTATCAGTCATGCCCCTCGTCATGCTCCTCGTCCTCCATGGCTCAGAACCAAGGCTGCCAGCCCACGAAAATCTTGGCGATATTCTCCACATCCCTCGCCTCTTGTATCAACTGATTCACCGTATACTCCACGCTCAAATCCCCTCGCAACTTGCCTTGAATCTTGCTCAGAATCCTATCGGCCTTTTCGACTGCGGTAGTCGACGTCGTACCCGCTGAGACTCGTCCTCCCCCTTGAGCCCTCTGCATCTTCTCCGGGTCGGCGTCCCTGCCACGTCAGCGCACACACATCTCGAGCAGGAGATGGACCTGCCAAGCGTAGAGGGGATCGTGCTGGAACACTTCGAGAACCGTCATGATCAACTCTGAAGATTCTCTCAATACCCTGAGAGTATGTTGAGCGCATTGTCGGAACGTCCCATCCACGCCGGTGAGCCCGAATCCATCGACGAGGTCATTGGTCAACCTAAACGGCACTTTTTCCGGTATTCTCAACGCCCGGCCCTGCTCGTCAGCGCACATTCACTCCTTGTGGCACTTACATCCTCAAAGACAATCCCAAAGTCGATATGTACCAGCTCACCCGACATTTGGTCGATCAAAATGTTGCTACAATGCCTATCTCCTATCCCCAACACCCAGCCCACCATCGACGTCACAGCGACCGAACGAGTATAGTTGAGTCGCATCGTAAACCACGCCATGGGATCTCGATGTTTTTCGGTAAAGAAATGTCGCATGACCGGGTTGAACTTGCTCTGTAGCTCTGTAAAAACGGCAGGAGCTTGAGCCCAGTTTTTTTCCTTGTCTTGTAGTGGACCGATGCGTTTGCGAAACTCCTCGGCGGGTATATCGCCGTTCAGCTTGCCATATCTAGTCGTCAGTCAAACATCACAGGAAGAACTGTCGCCGACTCACCTGACATGTGCAGGCTTTAGCCAGTCCCCTATAGCCTGACTATTCCCCACAAACTCCATAATCCCCGTCTTTCTAGCCAGCGGAATCACCTTGTACGTCCTAAACCTCAACTCTCTCGCCCTTGTCCTCCTATCCCTCCTCAACAACGTATTGCTCATCTCAAACACCTGCTCCATCACCGCGTCCTGCCTCAACTCATCCTCCCCCTTGAACAACTCTCGATGCACAGTTCCCATCGTATCGTACACTTGCATTCGCTTTGGCCTGTGGATCCCGCCCAAGATCGAGTATGTCGTCCGATATCGATACAGCGTAGGGATCGAGGTATACCGGCCAAGCGGATCGACAGGGATCGCAACCGTCGCAACGGGAACAGACAATTTCTGCGGCAGAGTTCTGAGTGGGCAGGTGGGCGGGACAGCGAGGGTTTTGCCAATGCTCGCTCGTTCCTCTTCGTCGTTTTTGGACAAGCACCAGCTCGTAGCGGCCAACGCGAGTTGTTGCATGTCGGTACTCGCGTTTCGGGCCAATCCGTGCGATGTGTCGGTGCTCGAGCTCGAGGCGATCTGGGCGAGGATGGCCGCCGCAGCCGCACCTCGTCCTTCTCCACCACTACCACCCACCTCGGACGTGCGTCGAGACTTGTTGAGCGACGACAAGCCATCGGCGAGTGTGATGACCTGGTACAAAATATGGAAAGGGTGTTCTCGACTAATCCGCAACACCAGCTCATTGAGCGCATTGTTGAATGGCGATGGCAATTTCGGCTTGTCCAACCTCGCAGCGAGCTGAGGCGAGAGAAAGATAAACTTGTAAGAAGGAATCTTGGCGAGCGGATCGGTAAACGCCATGTTGATATCATCGTCGTCATCATGCTCCAGCCACAAGGAGCACATTCTGGTCGCCGAATCATCATACTCTTCCGAACAGCTCAACGACCTCGCAAACATCCTCAAGGCGGTCTTAGCGTACAGTGCCCTCTGACCGAGTAACGAGTTCAGAGCTTCTTCGTCCTCCCGCACTTCCTTTTCGTACTTGTCGGTCGCTTGGGTTCGCACGACCGAGCTCTTGGCGGATTTTCTGGAAGAAGCAGATTGCGTCGCGGCAGCACCTCGTTCTGCTTCTCGCCGATCTCGAGAACTATACAGACGTTCCATCTCGGGCGATTTGCGTAGAGCGACTTGGTGATGGTCGGCAAAAATGGCATAGTCGTGGTACAGTCGACCCAGCTCCATGGCCGATAGCTTGAACGCCTGGGACAGTTTCACCGCTTCTCCAAAGAGGTTGTTGATATCATGCGGCGCTCGCAGCTTGGCTCGAGATGTCCAATTGGCCTGGGCGTCAGTGCTTCGACTCTCACTCCGAACGTTAGTGTGAAGCGTTCCGACTCACCATCCTCGCTAGCAGTATCGCCATCTTGTTACCCGATTTTTCCTTTGACCCCTTGATCACCTTGACCCTCTCCTCCAACTGCCTCATCGCCAATATATGTTCCCCTTGAGCCCACAATGCCTGCCCTAGCTCATCCTGCACTTCTTCCGCCGCCGCCCCATTCTTCATCTCCCGCAAAGCACACAAGGCATTCATAGAACCCTGTCCATTCCCTTCTGCCCTAGCCAACTCTCCCAGTCGTACGACACACCGAGTGTCGAGCTGCAAAAGAAAGTCGAGGCGGGGCGAACCGAGGTCCCCAAAGAGATTTTGCGACTCTCGATCTCGAGCAGCGGCCAAGAGCGAGCGTCGTGTAGCCAAGATCTTTTCTGCGTCGGTGAACGAGAATGCCGAGTCGAGAGTGATGAACCGCTTGATACTCGTCGATTCAAAGTTTCTCGACTCTAAGTCGATCTGCATGGCCGGGTCGAGCCATTGTTGGATTTCGTGCAAACACAACAAGTCGGTAATCGTCCTCTTGATCTGGGTAATCTTCTCCACCCCACTATCCCGCAACATCCCCACATGCACATTCAGCGCTTTGGAAATAGTGATCTGCGCTACTGCCACGTCCCTCTCCCGATGTACAGCGCGAAGCGAAGAGTACAACAATGATTCTGCCGAAGATTCCATATGAACAGCCGGTAAATCCCAATGACTCGTCCGCCACGCCATATCGAAGAGCAACGGCTCGGACAAATCCATCCCAGACTCGTCCGACGTATTCCGCATGCTGGCAAACATGTCCATCCCAACCCAATCCAGGCCGAGGTTGTGCAGATCCCGCATGACGTCGAAAGATGCCGTTCGAGCGGACGTCGTTGTGACCGTTCCTCCAGCTTGGACCGACGCACCGTGAAGAAGGAAAGAAGCTTTATGGTCACCTTCATGTCGGAGTCGCCTGTCCCAAGAATTCCATACGTCTCGTTCTTGTATACCGTAGAACCCATCGGGATCCTCGACGTTGCTATACGCCTCGTACATGATCTGTTCCCGTCAGCTCGTTCCATCCTTTTGGGGGCGATTAACTCACCTGTTGAACCTTGTCATTATAGAGATCGACGACTCGCTTCTGACCCGCCTTGTCGCTTCGTACCGACTCCAGGAACATCAAGGCCGTAGCATACGACCCGCACTTCAACGCCGCCTCACCAAGCACCAGATAATCCAACTCGAGCCATCCTTGATATCCCAACTCTTCTTGTCGATATGGAGGTTGATAGTGTTGCAGATGAAGGATGATATCCACAATCGCACGCAAAGTATCGATCGAGGCGGCAGGATACTGCAGCAGCTGCATAAAGTACGTCGAGAGCGGCGTAAAACTCGATGGGGGAGATCCATCCTTTGCGATGACCGACAATGAAGCTTGAACGAGGATAGGAAGGAGTGTACGAGCGGCCGAAGGGATCGTCTCGAACAGAGGGGGTATGACCGAGTAGAACGGCTGATCGGTTGACAAGGTCGAGCAGAGCAGTCCGGCAAGATGGGAGCACCAACTCGTCGCGTCCCGCGACCGTTTCACCCATACCGAATCCTGTACCAACGCAGCGAGCGTCATATCCACCTTGGGCAATCCTATGGGTGTGACAGGGTTGAGGAGAGCGAGAAGTTCCTTCGTTGGCGTGGGAACGAGCGATCCCGTCTTTTCATCCTTGATATATGCCAAGATCCCTTGCAACACACCCAAAGCCGCATGTCGAGCCTTGTATTCCTCACTCCGAGTCAACAGCACGATCCGATCGACCAACGCTGCCCGGAGGTACGGTCCAGCATCTTCCTTCAATCGAACCTTGAGCGGTGCAAGGCGGTCCGTCTCGACAGGGGATTGCATCACGTCGAGCGTGGGAGGATGTATCAGGCCATGACCAGCGTAGAGAAGACCAATGAATGCTGCCACGTCGTTTCCATTCCGAGTATCCGGTCGAAGATTCTCCTTGATCGTCCAAAACGCTCCTTGTTGAAATCCAATCAACTCGGTATCTCTGCTCGTAGCTGTCTTGCCGAGCGTCCCGAGCATTGCCTGACACAGAGGTAGCGTATCGACCCCTCGAAGCGTTTTGGTGTTCTCGCATAGTTGAGCAAAAGAAGGATCGGCAATGAGGTCGAGATGTTTTGATAGATGGTCCGGCCAGACCGTCTTGGCGATGGCGAGAGCGCCCTGCATGGATGCCACAGCTTGCCATCCCGGTGCAGATGCAGCAATCCAGGTATCAAACCTCGCTATGATCGAGTTGTCCCCTTCGACCATTGCGAGATCACCTCGAATCGCTCCTAGCCCAACAACAAGCTGATCCACATCGTCCAGTGCGGTGGTCGCTCGAGTAATCTGGTCGAACCCCCAACGGAGCATCGCCAAGGCTATCGGAGCGGTATCCATCAGCTTGAGCAAGGGCATGGTCTCTCGTAGGAAAAGCCCAAGGATCGCCGGATGAGCCATATCGGTAGAATAGAGCGAAATAACAAGCGCGATCCCTCGGAGATGTCGATACTGCTCACTGACGAGGAAATCTTCGTTGACTTGGTGGAACAGCCGAGTGAGCGTGTTAAAGAGAACCTTGGAGGATGAGACGGCTGGGTAGTGGGATTGCAAAAATGCGAGACCGTCCAGGATATCTTCGACCGTTGCGGTCGGTGACAATGCCGGAGCCGAGGCGAATATGATAGTCTCGGAAGTCATGAGTGCGCCGTAGATGTTGCTCCCGATCTTGCTCTTCCCATCTCGTCCGTCCAGCAGCCGAATGACAGCCTCGTCGGTCGAGTTGAGGTCGAGCAGAGCAAAGAGGTTCGTAGCCACGTCCTCCACTACCATAGGCAAAGGTTCTTCCACCTGCGCGTCCGCTTTCTTGCCTATCACGTCAGCTCGAGCCCCAGTCCAAACCCTCTCTCCCTCACTCAAAGCCTTTTTCCCCGGACGATCTCCCTTTCCCATCGCAGTATCCATTCGCAACCCCGGCAAAGACCCCAGCGCCGCAAACACTACCTTCCGGTCGTACTTCTCTGGATCAAATACCAAAGGCGAATGAGGATCGCTCAACGCCCTAGCCGCCGTCGCTGCCAGATGCCTCTTCGCCACATCCCCCACAGTCCCTCCTGCCGCCCCGCACAGCGCTGTCAACGTATCTCCGGCTCCAGCGTATGCTCTCGCTCCTTCATCGTGTCGAGCAGTCTGCCCCAGCACAGCAAGCAACACCGACGGACCTGCGACTTCCAGGATATTGATAGCAAATAGACGTCTGGAAGAGAAACCGTATAGCCGATGAGGGACCCGCATAGGCGATTGTGCTGTCACAATCTGACTCGAGACGATCAGGGGAGCGTAGGCAAGAAGCAGAGGAGCGATACCGTCCAGACCAAGTCGTCGCGAGACCGTCTCCAGCCCCACTTGGAGATGATGATTATAATCCGAAGTCGCTGGCGGGACCTCGTATAGGTGGTATATCGTCGCTGCGCGAAGTTGAGGCGAGGTGATACAACAGTTGAGCTTCCACAGGATATCAGTGATGAACGAATCCCAATGTTTCGGTTCTCGAGGCAAGGCGTTGACCGTCTCGTGGTAAAACGGTAGATGCTGGTCGAACGGAATACTCGAGAGATACAGCAGCCCTGCGGCCGAAATGGCAGCTCGGAATCGTATTCGAATATCCGGATCAACCAGTCCCCCGGAAACGATATCCACCGCAGCGTTTGACGCACCATCCACATCCATCCCCTGCCCACCCCTGAACCAAGCCGTCTGCTCTGGTTCATAGTCCAGATATTCATCTACAAATTGCAACAACGCCAAACGAGCTTTCCACGACGGTAGCTGACCTTTGACCAGCTTGAGATGGAGAAACTTGGCGAGGTGAATGACTCGATCGGCCAGGTCGATATCGGCGCCATCGGGAGAAAGCCATATAGGGGCAGATCCAGTCATAAATGCCAATGTAAGCTGCAACGATCCGACATCCCTCGAAAAGGCATAAGATCCCAGCATCTCCTCCAATGTTGAAAGGATCAAGTCGACCGCTTCGACGTTGAGGCGGAGTGTACCAGCTTGTACCGCATCGCACAAGATCGATCCTAATTGCACCATTTTCGGCCCTTCAGCCGAAAGAAATGTGTTGATCAATGCGTTGTCCTTCGAAGGCACGCGTTGAGGCGATAACAATATTGACCCTCGCAGACGGACGCTGGCGAGCAGAGCAAGGAGAGACCGAGTCGTTCGTTGACATTCGATGGCTTCCTTGCTGACAGGCATAGCGTCGCTTTCGGCGTTCCGTATCTCACCAAAGTCGTCATCCTCGTCGTCCATCGGCGCTTGAGTCGGAGCATGAAGTGTCGCCGAGATGATTGGAGTGATATCTGATCCGGAAAAAAGTTTGAGACAAGAAGGGAAGAGACCCTTGAGTGTGAACGATACAGCCTCAAAGTTCCATATCGTCGTCAAGAGTCGATCCTCCTCCGCCTTTGCAGTCTCATCTTCCTCCATCTCTTCCTCTGCTCCAGCCGGTAAGAGATCCTTCCGTATACCCGACTGCGCATTTGGCTTGAGCAACACTGGCCAAGGATTGGTCGAGGTGGAGTTCGTAGGAGTCGCTCGAACAAGCGGTTCAAGACCCTTCCACATGAGATGTTGAGAAGGTGCACCGTACGCAGAGAGAGTCATGATCGGGACGACCTGCTCGAGCAGCGTAGACACAGCCTGTAAGCAATCGGTATCGGCTCGAATGCCGTTAACGTGAAGCGTAGCGTTGTATGCAAGGGTGAGGATGATCAGGTCGATAGTGCGTCGACATCGATCAGGGGCGATAGCCGGTCGAGCTGTGTTTCCAGGTTGAGAAGTGGGCCAATCTCGAGCATGAGCGTCGATAAAGCTTCGCAGGACAGCAGCGACACGTAGAGGTCGGCCTTGTAAAAACGTAGATCCCATCTCCACCTCGGTCGATTTGGACGTTTGCAGACTAGGCGAAACAGGTGCCGCGACGTCAGAGATGATACCGTACAAGGTGAACTGCCGTATAGGATGTGTCCGTTGTTCTTCCAGTACTCGATCGACGATCGCACAATCCGGCAAAAAATCAAGCGTCGAAGGCGAGCTCAATATCGGTATAGGAAGGTGCGATATCTGACAAAGCAGATCCAACAGATCTTTCGGACAATGTTGATCCAACCTCCCTTTTCCCCTCGTCCCGTCCAAAGCATTCCACCTAGCCAACCAAGACAACACCTTGTCCTCCAGGCCCAAAGCATACAATCGGACATCCTGTCGAGCCACACGGATCGCACTTCCAATGAGAGCACAAACCGAGTCGTAGGGATAAGAGGGACCCTGAATGTCGATGGAACGAAGCAAGTTCCCCAAATCTCGTGCGGCGGATGTGAGGTCGATCTTAGAATGGTAAAGGAGAGCATCGGCAGCATGGCAAGCAGTACGAGAAAGCAGGGGAGCCGTGATTTTCCGTATGGTGTGCGACCAGGCTTTCCCAAAATCGTCTGTCGATCCGAGAGCTCGAGTCGTCTTTACGTCGACAATCGAAGTCGTATGTGAGGTCCCGGCTGCGAAATCGGCCAAAGACAGCGCAGCCAACATTGCCATTCCTACAAATGCCCAATTTTGCAAATTATGATCCTCCTCTTCAAGCAACTCGACGATGTTTTGCCGTATATCCGTCTGACCTTCAAGGTGGATTTCATTCCAGTGTCGCTCTGCGAGGAAGATGAGCACTTGTAGAGCGTGCAGTCGAGCGGGTATGGGACCGAATGAAGTCGCTTGAACCAGAGAGGAAAGGGAGTCGCTGATCCTGCGTCGTTTGGCAGCTTGAGTAGAATCTCGACTTGGCGTAGAGGGGAGATTGGTATCGTGACTCTGGTACAGCTCCTTGATCAGTCCGACTCTCATAGAGCTTAGCGCAACTTACATGGAAGCAAATCTCTGCATAGAGCTCGATCGAAGTCCACCTCAACGCACTCTCGTGATCAAAATCATGTCCCGCCTATCGTCAGCTCCCTCACCATGTCACATCAAGTGAACGAACTCACCGTAAAAACGCCAGTCTCAAACGGCAATACGTCCCGTCCTTTCGGTTTTTTCCGCTTTCCCTCGCCTTTATCCAACCTCAACCTCAACACACCCAAATCCAACGGGGTAAGACCAGACTTCAACACCGTCTCTTTCGGCAACACCTCTATCAATCGCTCCAATACTACCCTCGTCAATCCCCCTTTATCCTTCTCCATCCCCACCTTGTGCGTCTGAAACGGCAACACCATCCTCAGCGCGATTAACACCTGTTCTCTGATCGCCTTGTTTTTCGCCATCCATAAATCCACCAATCCAGGCAACAACTTCGCTCCGCCGCTGACAAAATCATCTCGACAGTTGAGCTCGAGCGTAGCGAGAATTGTATTCATCGAGCGCAGTATCGGGAGATGCGACGACGTCTCGGCAGGGTAGAGCGAGAAGAATTTCTGAATTTTGAGCAAGATCGATAGGCCGAGAGAAGGCTCGTATCGATACACTCCGGTGAGGGGGAGAGGGGGAAACAGCGGAGCAGCGGTGCTAGAAAGAAGAATGGGAATGAGGAGTGCGAGTTCCGTAGTAGCTTGCGTGACGGTTGATCGACGATTGGCAAACGTAGCCGCAGCCTGAGTCCCAGGTGGCATCACCCCCTTTCCCGTCGCATCTTCTTCTTCTTCGTTGTCGTCCAGCTCGTCCTTTTCCTCTTCGTCCCATTCATCCGCCATGGTCACCTCTTCCCCTAATATCGCCGCCCAGCATACTCCCATGAGCACTTTCCAAGCGTGTCCATCCAGATTTTCCAGATGAGGCGGATAAGCAAGTAGCGAGCGGAGCGCTTTGGCGTAATCGAGAGAAGCTGGAGGGAAGATCTTTCCGGCAAAGACGAGGAGAGAGGTCATATGTGTTACTAGAGCTTGCAGTGGTTTCCTCGAGATCATATGGACCGCCTTTTCTGCCATCCATCGGACGAGCGAGATCGAATCCGCCAATCGTTTCTCGGCTGTCGTCAGCCAAACACATCATAGCACAATATCAAACTCACCTTGAGCGGTAGCGGATTTCCGTAGTAAAGCCTTTTTCTCCAGGACAACCACTTGAAATAGACACTGGAAGAAGGCGACCCATCCTGCTCCTCCGTTGGTGCTTGCTGAATCCTGAAAGAGGAGCAGGTTGTCCCGGTTTGAGAAGATGTCGCGGAGCTTTGATTGGCCTTCAGAGCGTTCTTTCACCTTGTCGGATTCGTATAGGCGGAGAGCATATTGCAGGCCGCTCACGGAAGACCTTGACATGATCAAAGAGTGTGTCGAAAGTCGAGGACGAGAGATGGGGAAGTCGGTCCGGAGGAAGCAGGAAGGGGATCACCGCTCTGCCCCTAGAAGCAGGCGGTTCCCCTTCAGATTATCGGATTTAGGATGCAGAGTGACTGTTACAGCGTCTGTGAGCCGTGGAAGGCTGCTCGATGGTCGCTGTCGAGGTACTCGTAGTGTAAATTTCGGACTGATGCTATATTGTACTCTATGGTTGTCGCTCAAGATGATCTTTGACTTTCTCGTCCACAAGTCGCGTCAGCGATAACCGAATTAGGCATTTCAACTGTCGTCGCTCGGGCATGCCTAACCATCTATCTCGCCCATATTGACGACCATCTCCTATGTCGCTCTATCCTTTTACTATGCATCGATCATAGACATACCATGCCCGCATCATGACCGACACGACAAGCGACGACAATGGCGAGGTCATTGCCCCTAGCTTCGACGCGAAAGCCGTGACAGACAGGCTCAACCCCTCCCGACGGTCGAGGATATCCACCGTGCTCGCCTTTCCCCTTGTTCTCCTCATCGGTATACCTCTGTGGTTCTATACGACGTCGATCGTCCGACTGTCTTTACCGATATCTCGCATACATGCTCTTGAATCGGTGCAAGTAAGCTAATTATCTTTCCCAATGACATGTTCCCTGCTCATGATCAGTACACCAGTCCGAGAACACCTATATGGCTCTCGGCGGATGAAGCTGCGTTCCCGAAGCCTCCTCCTGGCAAGGCGACGTACGAACATGATTTTGTCCTCGAGGCATTGAAGAAGGAGATTGAGAAGTCTGCGGATAGCCTGCTAGGTCAACAGCCGTCACCCGTGCGAGGGAACAGGCTCTGGGATATCGTCGTCAAGCCTCCACCGGAAGGTCAGTAGTCCCTTGTTCGCCGTAGTATCAGACCTGACAAGCTAGATGTTCTGCCCTCTTTGCGCATACACATCCGACACACCGATCGAGCCAATATGTCTCTCCCTCTTCAGCCGTATATCCAAGCCCCCGAGATTGGGCTATTGACAAGTGGGATCTTTCCCGGCTCGCTCGTCATCCCCGTCCATCCGAGCTTGATGAGCACTCAGCTCTTGAACAGTCAGTCGATCATCTATGTAGTAGAGTCGACGTAGCTAATGTCAGAACACTATGTCATGAGCATCGTCAGATCGCTCACACACCTCTTCCCCTCGACGACCTCTCCTCCCGACATTCCGCGTCGAGCGTTGAAGTATGGACCAAACGTTACGCTCAGCTTTGTGCTCCTGAACGAGGATGCGAGTCAAGGAGGATACGTTAGAAGCTGGGACATACCAGGTGCTCTAGATCGTGCGTCAAACGCTCCTTCCTCCTCTTCTTCCACACCTTTTACATCCTTTTTCCCTAGACAGGGCTAATGTGCAGGCCATATCACCCCTCACCTCACCGCTCTCAAAGACATATATAGCATCAACATCGAATCCCAAATCCTACACCATGCCCCGCTTTCCTTCCAACCTTCCTCCGGCTCTCTTAATTCTACTACTATCGACCCCGTTGCACTGCTGGGTGATCAGGCGGAAGACGGACAAGACGCAGTCGAGATCGTCAAGGACGTCATGAGCACCTCTGTGGATCATGTGTGGAAGATCACAGAGGATGACACAAAGGTGTTTGTCAACTCGGAGCGATGGAGTCTAGGTATGTCGACCCCATCCTCGTGATTGACAAGACTTACTGGTAGATTCGGGTAGCACCAATAATCCCGTCCTACGATTCTTGCTATTTGTCCCGTCCGCCTCGCATCGACCTATGAAGCTTGCTCTTCCTGGTGCGCCAGCTATCTCCTCCTCCTCCTCTTCACGTCCAAGCTGACTGTCAGACATGTCAGACTCCTTCCTCATCCCGCAATACGGCTCTGTCGCAATCTTCAATCCTCCTCCTTCCGCCCCCTCTGCTGAGGCATATCATCTCCCTCTCGACGCTCTAGCTGAACCGTTCCATCTCTTCACTCAACATTTGTACGACCTGCTCGCGCTGCCTCCGATCCCGGCCTACATCAGCCCATCTCTCACTACTTCGCCATTGGTTCCTGCGAACCCTTTCATCCAGGGACTGTCACCTTGGCAAGTCGAGCAGGTGATGCGTATGCGGACCAAGGAGAACTCGGACGAGACAAGGAAGACGTTGGCGGGGATCGTTAGGCTGGTCAAGAAAATTACGGAGATGAAGGTGGAAGCTGGCGTCCGGGACAAGGTGCTCGGAGCGGTCGATCGACTAGAGAAGGTGAGTCGACACATTCCTCGGTCTCCCGTGCTTTAGCTGAAGGGGGATAGATGGATCAAGCGACAGATGTGAAAGAAGCATTCTTGTTGTCGAAGAAAGCGGTGGGTTTGGCCAATGAAGCGTTCTTCGACCCGTCCATGATGGGTCTGCTCTATTTCGTACGTCACCTCCGCCCACTTCATTTTATCCTCCTCGGTCTTCCTGAGCTGATTTTCAGCCGGACGAGCACAAGTTTGCAGTATATACACCTCTGTTTGCGCCCGTCGCGCTGCCTGTCGTCGTTGGGCTGTTCAAGGAGCTTTTGGCTTGGAGGAGGAGGAGAAAATCGCCCGTTGTAGGCCAGATCGTTGCTACCTGAACTGGAGCATAAACTCAAATATCACGTAGATGTCTGTTGACGACCTTATGGAATATATATACCTGGCATGATCCTCTGCATTGCATTACGAGTAGTTTGAAGAAGGCAGTCTGAGGTAGAAGTCTAGGATCTGCAATTGCTATTCCCGCCACCTGAGTAGCCGAACCTGGTTGGAGCTCGAGAGCTCTCAACCACTACTACACTGAGTACTACCTCTACCTCACACCTCAGACTTCAGCTCTTACAACTCAGCTCGGCGATACCTTGAGCAAGATCAGCCATCCGGATCTCTATCAAACTCGCAGCAACATGAGTGACCTGTCATCCGACCTCAACCGCTTACAAACCCTCGACCCGTCCATCCTACACCTCATAGCGCCCTCTCTCCCTCAATCCGCCCAACCAGTACCCGCTCTCACGACCCTCGAGACCTTCTCCACCAGCTCGATCGATCTGGACGCTTCGCAGAGGTTGATCAAGGCGTATGTGAGCGATATGAGGCGAGACGTGTTATCGTCAGGCGACAAGGGATTAGAGGAGGGATTGGCGGGGAGGATAGACGAGGTCAGGGAGGTTGGAGCGGATATACAGGATGCTTTGGGCAGTGTGAATCCGTAGCACGTTTCGAGAGACCGCACTGTGAGACGAGAAAGAGAGAGAGAGAGAGAGAGAGAGAGAGTTGGGTAGGAGGTGAGGACGCATTTCGTCTCTCAGACGACTCTGCTGAATTAACAGGCTATCTGAAGGAAATCAATCTCCTTCTCTGTATAAAATCACGATTGTAACGACACGAATGGGGGTGGAGCGCAACGACGCCAATCTGCACCAGTGGATCTTATGCCATGCATTATTATAGATACAACCAGACCACCTCGTCCAATTTCCTTTTCCAAGGGAGGTCACTTCTTCCCCTTCTTCTTCTTCTTCCCTGCTGCCGACTTTGCTCCTGCAGGCGTCCCAGGAGCCGCACCCTTCCCATCCGTCACACCTGCTACACCACCAGCACCTACAGCAGCGACTGCTCCTGCCCTTGCCCCGTTCATCGGATCGTCCTCTTCTTCAGCTGCTCCCGGTGTTCCAGCTCGAGCGGTATCTCCACTGATCAGACGGGCTTTTGGCTTGGTATTCGACATTTGGAGGAGGAGACGGAGGTTGAGCGCTTCGAATCGGTTGAGGATGATGGAAGAGAAGGTTTTGTATTTGATGCACTGTTTGTTAGTCAACGTTCTCGGTGCGAGAACATGGAGGAAGGAGTAGGGAAAGAGTGGCCTCGAGAAAGGACAGGAAGAGTGCGAGCAACGTTTAGATTCTGCGACGCACCTTGACATCGTCTGTCACCTTGAGCACCAGTTGTCCCGTCTTCGAGTCGAATTTGATGGTATACCTCGTCTGAATAGTGAGCATACTCCAGCTTGAGCCCAAGAAACATACCTTTCTCGAAGCCCTCGCATACAGCTCTGTCGTTGCCTATCAAGTCAGTTTTTCCGCCTTGCTCTTCGCTTGAAGTCCGACTCACCGTCTCGAAAGTCGACCAGTCGCGTATGTACACCATGCTGCTGACTGTAGTTTTCCAGATGTATGTAAAAGGTATGTATCGAGGTAGGCAGACGACCAAGAGATCATCCCCGCCCTTTCTTGCTATCCGATTTTGATTCCGTTGCCCCTCCCTGTCACCACCTCGACGCGTTGCAACTACCCTCGACTGGTTCACCTTGACTACCCCTTACCACCCATGTCTGGCTTTCTCAACTCCATAGGGTAAGCATCCACCACGACCATGACTACCGAGCTAACTCTCGTAGCCGTCTACGAGCGCCCAAACGATCCCCCTTGCAGACCTCACCTGGCCAAACTCAACAAGGAGGATACTTTGAACCACTCCCATCCCCCGGCGCAGAGTTCACCGGTAACCCCCCTTCACCGACAGGTTCTAAACCGCTCTACCTCTGCCAACCATTCGTCAAGGCTGCGCTGGTCAAAGGGTCATTCAAGACGATTGTCGCTCCGCCCAAATATGTCGACGTCAACGAGTGGGTAGCTGTCAATTGTACGTCCTTCGTTCCGCTTGGACCAGGAGCCTTGGAGGTAGGAGCTGATTGTAGTGTTTGACTTTTATCACAACCTCAACCACTTTTATGGCGCTTTGACGGACTTCTGTACACTACAGAACTGCCCTGCCATGTCGGCTGGTCCGACGTGAGTTCTTCGTTTGCTTTAGTGGATCAAGGGAGCTAATCTATAGGTTGAACTTCTTGTGGCCCGATCAAAACCAACGGCTGGTCTCGCTGCCTGCTCCAACCTACATCGACTTTGTCATGTCTTGGCTGCAAAAGCTGCTCGACGACGAGACCGTCTTCCCCACCAAGTCGGGTAAGCTATCCCGCCGCCCAATGCGCCCCTCTATCCCTTCCCCATTTGCTTTGTCGGTTGCCTCTTCGCTGACCTCCAGGCCGAGAGTTTCCAGGGTCCTTCGCATACACCGCCAAGCACATCTACAAACACCTTTTCCGGATATTCGCCCACATCTATCATGCCCACTTTGAACAAATCCTCCATCTCTCCATCGAGGCGCACTTCAACTCGCTGTTTGCCCATTTCCTCGCTTTCGGCAAAGAGTTCGATCTGTTGGCAATGAAGGATCTCATGACGCCGCAAGGGATGGGTCAGGGTGTGGCAGAGCTCAGTGAGAGGTGGAGAGAGATGGGCATTCTGGAGTCGTAGCGGATGGTCGGGGCAAATATCGACCTAACAGGCGATGCCACAATGGAGTCCTTGATGGACATGTGTATACTAGGCTCAGTGTGATGAGTTGTCCTTGACGAAAACCCATGCCATGCAAGAATGACGCAAAGGAGACGACGAGTCTACTTCCATGAAGGGCTATGGGAGAAAGACGCTACCACCTGTATCATGCTTCCTCGTATCCGACTCGGCTTGCCATTTTCCGTCTCCACCAAAGGTGATCGCACACGGAGTACTCCTGTTTTCTGCAACAATCAGCGTCTGTCCTCTCAATCACACCCCTCGACTTACTCGACACCCGTTCTATCGCATGTCCCCTTTGTCGTAGAGCGTCGGCCAAGTCCACGGTAAATCCCTTGACCTCCCCACCCTGCCAAGTCGACCTCTTCTCGAGCTGCGATACGTTGGGTAGCACCTGATTGTGCAGTCTGCTCGCTGTCAACGCTTCTTTTGCCGACATTCCGTAGTCCTGCTTGTCAGCTTCCTCCCAAGGCAGATCGATGCGTAGACTGACAATGACATTGCGCACCACCTGCACATTGGCAGAGATGATCGTGCTGCCTCCTGCCGATCCACCGGCTACTACAACCCTCCCATCCTGCCCCTCGATGATATACGGGCAGCTCGACGATAGAGGTCTCTTTCCACCCTCAACTGCACATCAGACATGCCCGGGATGGAACATCAAAGGACTCACCATAGTTGGCTGGTGAAGGCTCGTAGCCTGTCCCGTTGGGTCGTCCAGCTACCGAAAAGTCGTCCATCGAGTCGTTGAGCACAAACCCATAGCCCGGTACGATGATCCTGCTCCCCCAAGGCAGACCGACGGTAGTGGTGATGCTGACGACTAGGCCGGAATCGTCGACCGCGGTAATGTTGGACGTTCCATTATCGTCTACCACCTTGATTCTGCGCAGTCAGGCTACATCCGGTACAAAGGGGAATTGTTGCTCACCCGGGTGGTTGATAGTACTCCGGTGGCTGCGTGATGTCCCTCGAGAGCAGCTTCGACCTCGTCTGGATGAATTCCCTAGTCCTCCATTCCGCCTCTCGAGCTTTCACTTCGCGCTCAAACGCTGGATCGCCCAGATACGCTCGCAGCCCATACGCCAGCTGACCATAAGCTGGGTCTCCTTCTAGGCCGATAATCGACTCACCCTCAAAGATTCAGTGACCAGGTGGTAATCCTCCACCGTGCCCTGCCCTCCTGGCTCGACCGAATCCAGTATGCTCAACGCAGACAAGAAGGGCGCACCAGACGCAGGCGCAGGCACCGTCCACACTTTGTTCCGTCTAAACATCCCACTTATCGGCTCATACCATCTAGCCTGGTATTCTATCATCAGCATGGCCCAAGGACATCGACTCACCCTTGAGATCAAACAGCTCCATCAATCCCCCTCTCTCCTTGACAACGTCGACAATCGCTTCTGCGATTTGCCCTTGGTAGAGCGCATCCGCGCCCTCCTCTGCGAGTATCGAGAGCGTCTTGGCTAGGTCGGGTCTTTTGAATAAGGCTCCGGCAGGCAAGGCGATCCCGTCTTTGAAGAGCGAGTGAAACTCCTTGTCCTTGGCGTACCAGCTCCCCTCCAGCCTATCCGATCCGGGAGTCGTGCTTGTCGAGAGTATAGCCTATCATCGGCTCCATCACAAGTGCTACCGGAGGTGGTGCTCACCGCTGCGATATCTCCACCAAGGGGATGCCCATCCCTCGCCAGCCGTATACTCGGCTCTAAAAGCTCCGCCCAAGGCAACCTCCCATACGTCCTATGCAGCTCCCCCAATCCCCTCATCTGACCAGGTACAGCCACAGCCGATCCGCCTTCCGACGTACTCGCTCCATCTTGGTAAAACTTCATAGTCACGCCTCGCTACTTGTCAGCTAATTTCCTCTCCCCCCGCACACCACAGACTCACCGGGGCAGCATGGCGAAAGTCCAACGCCCTGTACGACCCCTGTGATTCTCGGATGATCGCAAAGCCTCCTCCACCTATGTCAGAGTGGTATGGGCATAGCGTGTTGACGGCGATGATGGTCGCAATGATCGCATCTACCGCATTGCCGCCTTGACGTAGGATGTTGGTTCCAATTGACGAGGCCTTTCGATGTTCACTCGCTATCGCTCCTCCAAGAACATTTCCGTTCGACATGGCTAAGCTGTTCTGCCTCAGGTAGAGACGTCGATCGAGATGCGAGTGCGTATCATGGTATCTTGTTGTGCGATGTGCATGGAAATGAATGTCTTTGAAGGCCAATGAGAGGCCTGACCGGTGAACGGAAAGTGTTGACCGCGACGCGGATCTAATCAGTCGCAACTTGATCACTTGATTCAACTCCGACCACACCATGTAGCCAATGTCGACCTCTATCGTCCTCAATGTACCACCTTGACCAGCTCGGGCAGCTCGTGCACCTCTACACGACCACACTATCCATTCTCGAACTTCATTTTGACCCACTAGCGAAACCGCTCGGATTCAATCCACCTACCCTCCATCTCAACCCGCTGCCGACGCGACGATGCCGATCGCTACGACCACACGAAAGATCCTCGGTGTGGGACCCGCCCAAGGTGCTCTCGAAGAGTTCAAGCAGCTCTGCCAGGACTACGAGGTGCAAATGATCGAACGGGGACCTAGAGCGAGGGTGAGCTTTCCTCGTCGTGACACATGCTGATGGATAACAGGTGCAAGCCGACTTCAAACGAATGTGCGATGAAGAAGGCCCATTCGATGCAGCCTTCATCTTGTTCGCTAACGGCTCGTACGGTCCCATGGATACAGAGCTTCTATCTTGTCTCTGGGAGAACGGCAACAGTACGCCCAATAACCAATCCTACCATCCATCAACGCTGCCGTAGGCACCATAGCTGACAAATCAGACGTCGGCTGCTTTGCCCAATGTGGAGCAGGCTACGACAATGTCAGGACCGAAGTCTTCACTCAAAACGCTTGCTACTTCACCAACACCCCCGACGCGGTCACCAGCTCAACTGCCGACTTCACAGTGTTTCTCGTGCTCGCCGCGTTGAGAGCTACGACGTATTGCGAAAAGGTGGCTGCCAGTGGGCTATGGCATCAAGGCTTGGAGCTTAGCACGGATCCCATGGGCCTGACTCTCGGTACGTCTCTCTTGCCGACCGTTTCCCATCCTCCATCTTATAATCTCGTCAACGTACGCTCGATGATCCCGACTGTTCTTCTTGCTTGCTCTAGTGCTAGATGTCGAGCTGACTACCAGGTGTCTTCGGCATGGGAAGAATAGGCAAAGACTTTGTCCGCAAAATGCGACCTTTCGGTGTAAAGACAATCTACAACACCCGCACCCCTCTCTCATCCTTCCTCGAGGCCGAGCTCGACATTTCCTATGCCTCCAAAGACGACCTCATTGCGACTGCCGATATCATCTGTTGTCTCTGTCCGGGTAACAAGGAGACGTATCATCTGCTCGACAAGGCTGAGTTTGCAGCTATGAAGGGTGAGTCGACGACCTTGGCCCCTTACTCCCAAGCTGCCTCCGGGTGTGAGTGACACTGTGCTGATGGGAAGATGGGGTATTCATTGTCAACTCGTCGAGAGGAATGGTGATCAATGGCGATGCTTTGATAGACGCTTTAGCGAGTGGAAAAGTCAAACGAGCAGGTCTTGACGTATTCGAAGATGAGCCGCATATCCCGGAAGCGCTGCTGAACGACCCAAGAGTCACTGTCACTCCGCGTAAGTGGTTCACATCTCCTACGTGTCACAATAATCCCTCTCAGGCTGCGAAAATGTACTGACGAGCAGACGTCGCGGCATATACATTGGGAACGATCGTACGAGGAGAGCAAGCCGCCTTTGCCAATGTCAGATCCTTCTTGGAGACCGGCAAGCCCATCACGCCCGTCAATGGCCCCTTCTAGCTTGTACCATTGTAGCATATCCTCATGCATTACATGCATTACCATCTACATATATCGAAACGGTCCTGCGTCAGGCGAGAGGTTGAGTCCCAAATTCGACAAGAATGCCTCGAAATCAAATTCTCCTCCAGGTATCGCGACCGATTGATCTCCCCAGTTCAACCCGTTCAACAGTTGTCCTCCGCTCGACCCGTTCGACCCTGACCCGTTCGATGTATACGCAGGTGCGGAGGATGGACCAGTGGCAAGGATCGTCGAGAAGGTCGATATGTCCGGCGGTGGGATATCGTTGGAAGAAGTGGGAGAGACATTGAAGAGGTGTTGTATCGCCGAGTAGTCGATAGGCGAGAATGTCGTGGTCGATGGTATCGCTTGCGAAGAATCCGATCCTGTCAAAGGCAAATTGAGTGGTCTTGCATAGACGAGCTGGTTATCTTGACCTCGCGTTGAAGTACCTATTCGAGTTGGAGCCATAAGCGTCGGATGGACCTGCCCGTTGTTGAGTATTTGGGCGGGGCGAGCGGTAGGCGAGACCGCCTGGCTGTGCTTTCTTGTTCGACCGATCATGGCCAAGTCCTCTTCATCGTTCGGTTGAGCTCTCCCAGCATTGGTATATATCCTCTCAGCGTCACGCAGCAACCGAGATAGCCTTGCCTATGCGTCAGCTAGAACACCTTGAAACAACATACCAGCTCTTCAGGCCTATTCTCATCTTCGAACAGCTTGATGCCCTGTTGCAAGGCCGAGAGGGACGACTGGGCCATCAACGATACTGGAGCTCGTATGACGGCCGAAGCGAGACATGCGCAAGCCGAAAAGGCATGTGTCTGACATGTTCAGCTAACACTCGCATGCGATCAGCGGCGAGATAAACTTACCAAGAACATCCACCGTCGACGGCACACCTCCGGGTCGATACTTGCTAGCTGCTGGACGATGTTAAGTAGCGCCTTGCTGGCCTCCAGACAGCCTACGTAGCTTGGGCTGGGACAATGTCAGCAGTAGTCAAAAGCGGGTCGATTGGATATTTACCTGTACTTGCTATGGAGCGGTTCGTCCGGCCGGTCCAGTAACGCCTTGGCGAACCATCCTCGATGCAGGAACATGCATCCGACATTCTATTGCGTCAACAGCCCTCCGAATACGCCATAAGCGATCTCACCAGGTGATTGTGTATGGCCAAGCGTTGTATCTGCCTTCGCTTATGCACAGCTGTTTCCGTGTGACTCTCAGCCCTACTCGATCAGCTGCACCATAGATTACCGCCCCCCGACCCTTACGACTCACTGCTTGATCTGGTTCGGTAGCTCATGCTGGACTACAATTGTCAGCTCAATGCCATGTACATGTCGACGTACATTTGCGTATCTCTCGATCCAGCTGCAGTATCGTCGAGTAAGAAGAGGGCTTGAGCTTGGACTGTTCTTCATTGATCCTAGCGAAATGCCTCGTCATGCGGTAACGAGTATCGTGATCTGCCCCATGTCAGCTTTCGATCTGCACTCAGATTGCCGGACATACAGTGATCACCGTTGGGCGGTATATTGGGATACGTCACATCGAACGCGTATGCAGCGAGCACTATAGCATCAGCGACGACCCTATCTGTCGCCTTGGGAGTCAGCTCACTCTGTGGTCGGCCCATCGACATCGACTGTATCGTATCAAAAGCGTAAAGCTGTCACATCAGTACGCTTTCCCAAGGTACTACTCTTCGAAGGACCGCACTCACTTCCCAAAAGATTTTTCTCCTCTGCTCAATGACCTCTGCCGAAAAGCCATAATGTGAGGGGTCGCGATGGAGACCTAGAGCCTGAATCACCCTCATACCCATCCCGAGTAGCTGCCAAGTCGACTGACTACACGAAACGACCTGTCCAGCATTGGTCAACCAGTTGACGAGAACGTGTATCGCTTGACAAACTGCTGTATCAGCTTCGTCGTCTTTGTTGACCACTCACAGATCAACGAGTTGGACGAGTCGAGGGAGAGGCAAGCTCTACCTAGAGCGAAATAGTCTCGAGCATACGAGTTGTCTGCTATCAGCAGGGGCTCGGATTTGAAAGTGGTTTTGTTTACTCACTTGCTGCACCTCGTGATTGAGATGGGTCAAACATCGCTCCCACAGCGAGCACCAAGAACAACAGAGCCATCTTCTGCGTGTCGGGTGGAGATGACGTATAACAGTGATCCAGCACCTCTGTCTGGAACCTAGCATGGTCGAGCATGATTGTACCCCAAGCGACATTCTGCTCATCAGCGACGTCACACCCATTGATACGGGTTGGGCCTACCTGGAAATAGCTCTCGGACAGACGAGAAGCTTCTTGATGAGGCGGAAGATACCTCGATAAATCAAGGAGTGTCTGGTTGAGCCGCATTGCCGAGTCGCGCTCGAACACGAAGGATTGGATCCAGCCGGGTCGGAAGGGGAAAGGGTCGGAAGATCGCCCTTGAGAAGGTTGTATATCGGTTTCTTGCTCTCTGTCAGACTGCACGATCAGTAACATTCTCTTTCCAAGTGGAAGGAGCCAGAAAGAGAGAGAGGGAGGCAGGAGGGACTCACAACGAGGAAGAGACTAGACGCATCGCCGTAGAATTGAGTCACGCCAGGGCGATCCGGATCGATGCTGAGATGGCCCAGTCGACTCGCCATGCTCTCCTCCAAGCCTTTCCGACTTGCATCTCCTCCATTCGGTTCACTTGCTTCTCCTGTTCCTATCCCAATCCTGACCTGACCTCCTCCTACTTTCTGCGACTCTCGAGTCTGCCCAATATCCGACCTCAGCGCGACATCGTCTCTGTCTCCACTACTCCTGTCGTTGTCCACTCCGTCTCCCTCATCTTCCGAATGCGAGCTGCCGGGCGAATGGTCGAGATGGTACGAATCGGCGAGGAGGGGATGGAGGGCGGAAGCCGTCGATGCAGTCGCTTTCTGTAGAGCTTCTTCAAGGGCTGCTATACGAGTATGTAGGACCTATTCGTCAGCTCGGCTTTTTCCAATCTTCGTCCGCGGTAAGGCTCACCTCTGCGCTATCGAGTATGAGTCTATCTCGTCAGCTCGCCAAGTTACTTCTCACCCGAAGAATTGAGAGACGAAAGATGATCAAGTATGAAATTGGATGGGCGGCGGACTCACTTTCTCCCTCTGATCGTCTTCAATGCACCATCTGGGCAGATCGTCTCGGTCCGTCTCCTCTTGCAATTCTCACAAGGAAACACCTGGTTACACCTGCCTATCAGCCACACTCTGCGTCCTGTCTTTCTTCGTATGTCACTCACTTGAGTTTAAGTCTTCTGCATTCTGCGCCTGGAATATATCAGCCTTCCCATGCGGAGGAGAGAGCAGAGGGGAAGAGGTCACCACCACTCACACGACTTGACTTTGCTCGACAGAGGGCTTCGACGCTTTGCTGGTGGTTCCCCTTCGGCCAGTACGAGTCGCCTCACAGCACTGCTCGATGTGTCGGGCGACATAGAGATGGGTGCGTAGCAATAGGGAGATGCGAAGATGAGCACAAGACGATGATTGTTGTTGGAGATAACCGTCTGTTCGGCTTCAACCGCTCCCCTATCATTCGGCTTTCGGCCCATACAAACGAAAACATGTCGCACCTCGCACTCGCTCTCGAGCATGCATAGTCTATGCATGGAGTTACAAAGAAGAGCAAATATAGTCATAGTCAACGTCTTCCATACGCGATCTATCGCAAAAGCCAAACGAAACATCTACAAGATCGAGTTGAACTGTTTCCCTTGGGCATTCATAGCCGAGATCAACATGGTCAAGTCTCTCGATGCCATGGCGAATCTGCCCATCAGCCCCAGTGTCCTCGTAGACATTGTTCGACTCACCTGATACAGGAATACTGCTTTACCAGCTCCTCGAGCACATCTGGACGAGGCTCCAGACCACCTAGTCCAATGAACACTTGTCGACCGTCCACGCTGGCCGCTTCGGCAGCTTTGGCGACTCTATCCACCGCAGATCTAAACACCTCGGCATCGTATTGACCTGGCACACCAAGTCTGCCATCAGTGATTTTCTCATTTCGAATACGACAAGGCTACTCACTCCATACAGAGATCAGCACAGCCGATGAAGAGAGCATCGATCCCTTCCACCGCTGCGATAGCTCTACCCGTCAGCGAGGCGCTAGGGGTATGGAGAGAGATAGACTTGCTCGACGTTGGCTACTCCTTCTTCGGTCTCAATCATGGGCATGATCAACACCGAGTCGTTGACCACCTGGGAGATTGCTGCATACCCCACTGACGTCTGATACTGAGTGATAGCCGTGTACATTGTTACCGACCTGTGGCCCTGGACATCAGCTCAACACTTTTCAGGGGAAAATAAGATGACACGTACAAGAGGAGGGAACTTTGAGGCATTGACGCAAATCTTGGCTTGCTCGACGGTGTTGACGTGCGGAACGATCACGCACTGGGCGCCTCCGTCCAAGCTCCTCGAGATCCACTCTGCCGAGCAAGTCGGAACCACCACCGTAGGCGTGATACTACATTTCAGCCCACTTCCTGATGTCAAGTGCCTGAAGCTCACCCGACGTTAAGACAGCCCACCGCAATGTCCTTCATCGTCTCCATCCCAACGGCCGTGTGCTCTAGATTCATCAACAACGCCGTATATCCAGCTCGTTTCGCGATCAAAGGCATCTCTGTCGAGAATGCAATCCGTAGCCCAAACGAGAAAGCAAGCTTGTCGGCAATCATCGTATCTTTCACAGTGTTGGGCCGACATATCTCTCTGGCAGCGGCTAGTTGCGCTGGGTCGATGGTCGACTTGGGCTTGGTGTGGCCATTCGAGGTGCCGTTGGTAGAAGTTCCGTTAGTGATAGCCATGTTGGGCGTCGTTGGTAGGTCGTTCGGGTCGAGGTCAAGATCAGAGTTGAGAAAGGAAGGAGTATGTCTAGGTGGTCTTTATCTCGTGCATAGTGCTGGAATGTCGCCTAGCTATCAGCATCTGACCTTCGTACATTCCCGAAATGGGCCAAGTTACCAAGGTCGCTTGACAGAATGGAAGATACGACTCACCTCCGTTCAGTGGACTTGTTCTCCTTGTGACGCTGAATCCCTCCGTTCCCATCACCTCCTTCTGCGATGTCCGACTCATCTCCTCCGATGCGCGATACTCTAGCTCGATTGTCATTAACGGTTCAGAAGGGAGAAAGACAGAGTTAGACGTTCCCAATCCCATCTACCCGAAGTCATCCACCCGAACATTACTTACGTAAACAATCTCCGTGAATCGATGTTGAAGCTGCTCCCTCTTCGGCCTCCTCCCATCTCCCATCTCCCATCACCCATCTCCCTCTTTCTTCCAACAACTTTCGACCTCTACAATGATAAGCTATCTCGACAGCCATCTTAGACATGAATATAAGAACCGCCTGATCGACCGCTAGAACGCCTTACCCCACTCGATTCGACAATTTCAAAGTGAGAGAGAGAGATGGAAAACACAAGGGAAACCCAGCAGCCCTCGGTCGTTCATCCGGAAGGATTCGACTATGAACCGACAAAGCTTTCGTTTGGCAAGAAGATCTTGTATCACTTGTGGGACTCTGATCAGCACCTCAAGAGCCCCGAGGTGAGCCATAGTGTCGTATATGTGTAATGCTGGGCTGATGATCAGGAACGTCGGTTGATACGAAAGCTCGACTTCGGGATTCTCATTTGTGCAACATTGGGATGGGTCAGTCGCGGCTTCGTCCTTCCATGTATAGCTGCTGATACCCCTCTAGTGGATCAAATACGTCGACCAAAGCAATATCGTCAATGCTTGTGAGTGTCTCTCTTGCATTAGACTTTCAAGGCTGATAGCAGACGTTACGGGGATGCGCGAAGACCTCAACATGCACTCGAACGAGTACACCATCTGTCTCAGTACGTTTCTCATCCTCCCTGCCTCTTCAGTCAATACTGACTGGGAGTGATGTACACTATCGGCTTTGCCATCATGCAAATCCCTGCCAATATGATCGCCCTCAAGATTCGACCTCGATACTGTATCATGGCCTGCGAACTCGGCTGGACCGCCTTCACCTTTGCTCAAGCTGCCGCCACCTCTCCGAAACAAATATACGTCTTTAGGTTCTTTGTCGGCCTGCTCGAGAGTGGATTTTCGCCCATCATCATTTTCCTTTTGGGATCGTGGTACAACAAAAAAGAGCTCGCCAAGCGGATTGCCATCTGGCATATCACCGGGTTCTTCGGATCAGCGACGAGTGGTTTCTTGACTGCTGGGATTCAAAAGACCCTTGATGGGCATCTTGGTCTGGCTGGATGGAGGTGGCTCTACATCGGTGTGTCGATCCGTTCTCTCTGCGTGGGTGGAGCTGAACTTACAGTGTGCGGATGCATGTCTCTTCCTGTCGGTGTATCCGTCTATTTCCTGCTACCCGACTATCCCCACAACACGACAGCATGGTACATCACCGAAGCGGACAAGGAGATGGCTCTCGCCCGAGCGGCAAACAACGGTCGAGTGAACGTCACTGGGAAGCTCAACTTGGCGCTCGTCAAGCGTATGTTTGGGAATTGGCGATGGTACACCCTCGTCATCATGTACGTGTTTGTAAGTCGTCTCGAGTTTCTACTGCCTGTTTTTCTTTCTTTGGCTGATGGCAGTACGGCAACTCTTGCCAGGCAAACAGCTACTTTGCCATATACCTCAAATCGAATGGATACTCGCCGACGCAACGGAATATCATTCCCGCATGTGGCAATCTCGTCTCGATGGTGACGGACTTTACCTGGGGTTTCTTCAGCGACATGACAGGCAGCCGGTTCTGGTGGATGGTTGGCCCTCTGGTGCGTGTCTCTTTCTTCTCCCTTGTCATAATTTGTTGATGGGGTAGAGCTGTACAACCGTGGTAGGAGCGTCCATCTTGACCGCTTGGCCCGATAACGATACCGCTCGAGTGATTGCCTTTTTCTTCATCTCTGGGGGATATGTTACTGCCGTCACCTGGACATGGGCCAACGAGGTGGGTCTACGCTCTTTGACTCATCGCAGTCGCTGACGACGGCAGATCAACAAGGGAAACGCTGAAGAGCGAGCATTAACCATCTCGAGCATGAACGGTATCTTCTATGCCACCAGTCAGTCCCACTCCATCTCACCGTCTAGACATGAGGCTGATGTATAGACTCCTTTTTGCCCATCTTGATCTTCCCGCAAACCATGGCACCCAAATTCGAACGCGGTTTCCCTTCCATTCTGTCCTTCGCACTCATAGCAATCGCTCTGGTCTGTAAGTCGCCTTTTTTTTTGTCTTCTCGTGCTTCGGAGCTCATGTATAGGTGTGACGCAATATCTGCATCAACGAGAATTGAAAGGCGAAGCGAGCGTGGTTGAGACTGGGCAGATGGAGTCCGGCGGAGAAAAGGAGAAGGAGAAGGAGGATCTGGACGTCGAGCCGATCGTCACTGTGGCCAACTCGGGTCCTACGTTGAACTAGGACGACACGGGTTGGTGTAGGGATAAAGGGAATGTGGGCGAGGGTTGGGATAATGTGGAGGTGAAAGTGTCGATTGTAGTCGCTCGGAAGGGTAGTCTTGCGAAATCTAGTACAGGTATACAATACACATGCATCGTCTGTAGCTTGCCAGACTTCGCGCGACTCCTCTTCCTAGCCCGCGGGATATCCTGGCCAGGATGCAGGGCTGGTATATTCTTTTGCTTGGACTGCATTCTCGTAGTTGGACGGGGCAAATTCTCGCTTCATCGTGCACATCGCCGCACCTCCCTTTAAAAAATCCCAACTTGCAAGATGTGATATGCACAGCTTTCGGGCCAAACGAAACAGTACCAGGCAGATATGCATACGACATGTCGTGTCGACCTAGAGACCATCTCCAATCGCCTCGGACGCCGCATCGCTCAATTGCCCCATCGTCTTGTTCCACAACTCTGGCGTCCCATTCGGCGATAACAAGGCCGGCCTCGAAAACTCTTGCACGTATCCCAAGATCCCCTTGTTTTTGATCGTTTGCGCCAGCTTTTCTCCTCCATAGTTCCATGAGGTGATCCCCGCAGCGGGCATGAACGTCCAGGTGTACTTGAGCTCGTCGAACAGCGCAGGGAGAGCTCTAGCTTCTTCGTCTCGAGAGCCTGTCGTGTTAGCCACTGCAGCTCGCACTGGCAGAAAGACCAGAGACATACCGTCAGTGGGGAACGTCCCAGTCATGTTGTACCCTGTCCATCTCCCCGGCAGCTCTTTCGCGCAAATCTCCGCAAACCGCCTCGCCTTGTCCCCATTGTGCAACGTCATGTTCATCCAACTCACGTCGATCACCCCTTGCGCTGCGATACACCTGTCCGCCGCCGCTTCTGGACATCCCTTGTATAGGTAGTAACCCACAGACGACCTTGCCGCATCGCCCGACCAGTAGAATTCGGGTACCATCTTCGCAGCGACGCGCAAGGCCGACGAGATGTTCATCTTGGCTGTCTTGGTCTTCCATTCGTCGATCCTGTTCGGGTGAGCTTGGGCAAACGCCTCGTCGAGTGTCATCAACCCAGCAGCGGCTTTCCAGGCGGCGCGAGAAGGCGAGTCGGGGAGAGAGGTGTAGTCTTGGTCTTGTTCGACAGAAGCGCCAAGGATGTAAGGTCGATCTCGATAGTCGATAGCGTCGGTGATACGGGTTGAAGAGGCTCCTACGGTTCGGTAGATGAGTATCATCTCGGATCTGCCATCAGCATCACTAAGAAGGGATGGGAGGGGGAAGATAGGTTGACTCACTGCATTGCGTCGAGCTGAAATCGAGCTGTGACGAGTCGTCTTACAGCCTCGCAAGTCGGCGTGATGATCCATCCTTCTCCATCTTTCCCGTCGAAACGCTTGGTACCGGACAACAAGTCGTCGAGGTGGATACCGGCCACTCCGACTTGGACGAACATCTTGACGAGCTTCATAATGGCAGTGGTTTGACCATGGCTAGAGGTTAACCAGCACCCACGACTGTAGGGATGGCTGCGTCGACTCACCCAGAGTCCGCATCGGCGATGATGGGTACCAATAGCTTTTCTCCCGATCCAGGTTTATGAAAGTCGGCCATTCTAGCTTGCAACAGCTGAGCCCGGTTGAGCTTCTCCACCTATACATTAGCCTTGACGCTCCATTCCCTGTACGACCGACTCACCTCTTTGGGTACCGAATCATAGGGGTAATCCGCTAGATCGACTCCTGGATCCGAAATCGAGCACTTGGCCACATGGCTCCCCGACACATACGCGCACTCTGCCCATCAGCCCTCTTTCCCCTTCCCATTTTCGAGACGAGCTCTTGCTTGGACTCACCATAGCCCGCCTCTGCCATCTTTTGCAAGCTCACAACGTCCGGCACGGCATACGTCGCACACGCCGTCCCCTCCTCGTGATGCTTTGCAAATGCGCCTCTAAGCTTGAGGGCGAGAGCGTTACCCAGCGTGTTCTCTGGGAACATGTCTCGAAGTCGAATGACACTCTCCGCAGAGTAAGGTCGAGAGAGGTGTGATTGTGTAGGCGAGGCCCACCATTCTTCGAGCGCTGTAGCGGATTTCCAGGTGGATAGATCGGTCGTCATGGTGAGGGCAGAGTCGGGTGGCCGAGATGAAACAATGGCGAGTGAAGAAGACGAGGAAGTTCGAGGGACAGCTGTGCTCTAGCAGGGCAAGTTGATGAGAGAGTATATGTCTATCGAGCTGATTGAGGAGGTCGGGGTGGTCTCTCTGCCGGGTGGACAAGGTATCGACTCGCCTACGAGTACTCTACGCCCTTATCACTTGGTATCTCTCGTAACACCCTTCCATGTCCGTCGCCCGAGCAGGGTGGTCCGACGTACGGAGAACACAGCGACTTCGACTTCTCACGAACGAGAACCCTCGAGCATGTCGAGATGGAAAGGAAGAGATGCCTTGGCCGGATAAAAGAATCGAGCGAGCTGCAGATTCGTACAGGCGTGGTAACCAAAATTCCCCTGAGGCGACTCACTCGTGGGATATACCGATGACATGATTTTTCCCTCATCCACTGTTCTCATTCCGACGTCCTGTTTCTATCGTTATCCGATGCATACTTGAGCAGTCGTATGATGTGATAGCCGAACTGTTCAGACGGATTGGACATAAGAGGTATATTGAGACCTATATGGTTGATCAATAATAATGATAATAATAATGTTGTTGATGGTGTGCTCTCTCGTCGTCGTTGGGTGGCAAAAAAGTAAAAGTCCAAAGGGTGCCCAGGTGGCAACAGATGGCGAGCTCGCATACAACGATGGTCCATAGACCAGTACCAGCGACAGCTTACTCTATCACTCCTTCCTCAACCTCCTTCTTGTACATCTATTCATCTTGAACACTCCCATCGCAACTACCGCTCCAGCCTGGATTTTAGAAGTGTCGCGCTCGACAGTCCTTTCGCTCTTTCGGCTATATAGCGATTTTATTCCAAATCTCTCGGCCACCCTTCCACACGACCCAGCAACACCACCTGACGACGACCCCACCGACCCCCTTTGCCTCGACTCGACATGTCCCACTCAGCTCTCGACTATCTACCTGGACCCAGTAGACTCCACAACCATCCTCCAACCACCTCCCACCACGAAACGGTAGACGATTTCCACCCAGACTTGTTACCCGGCATGCCGGGCTCTTCCACCGCCGGACCTTCCAACCAAAACGACGCACAAGGAGAAGGATGTGACGAGGACAAAGAGGGTGAAGACGAGTACGAAGCGGACCATCTGGATGTTGTTCCTACGAGAGGAGGGAGGAAGCTCTGCGTGAGGCACAAGCAGATGGCCAACCAGAACATCAATGCCAAGCTGCAAAAGGTGCGTTTGAGAACGGTCACCTACACTTCAGTCCTCTTCACCAAATTTGGAACTCTCCAACCAGCTCTAGAGGGTATAGATTGCGAGCTGACATGCAGAGCCTTGACAATCTCCCGTTGAGCGAGCGGTCTGCGATAACCCATCTTTGGTCAACCTTTTCCAACGCCCAGCATGCGAAACGGAAGTTGATCCTCGAAGGTATCCTCACCATGTGCTGCTTGTGAGTGCTCTCTCTACCTACTGTTCGAATATGTGCTGACTGTCAGTTCACAACTCTCCCATCTCTCCGCCTCACTCAACCAGATTATCCGAATCGACCCTTTCTCCCTCCTCCCCCGAGAAGTCAACCTCCGGATCTTGGGCTACCTCGACGCCATCTCCCTCGGCCGTGCAGCTCAAGTCAACAAACCCTGGAAAGCCCTTGCCGACGACGACCTCCTCTGGCGACGCATGTGCGGTCAACACATTGACCGGAAATGCGAAAAGTGCGGATGGGGCTTGCCATTGCTCGAGCGACGGAGGTTAAAGGTGGAATTGAAGGATAGGAGTCCGTCGGCGGCTGTGGGGATTGGGCATCATGATCATGATCATGCGACGGGTGGACATCATGGGCATGAACCGACCAAGGTGGTGACCCGAGTGGAGGCGTTGGGAGGGAAAGCACCGAGTCAGATTGCGGATATATTCAATGCGAGGAAGTTGTGCGACTCGGCAAGCTCGTTGAGCTGGAATCTTGGGACGAAACGATCTGCACCTAGCTCGCCTACTACGATGGTGGGTGGGAACGGGAGTGGGAGTGGGAGTATGAGTGCGAAGAAGGCCAAGACAGAGAGCAGCGATTCGGAGAGTGAGGCGGGAGGTGCAAAGGAGGATGGAGCAAAGTCGACTCGGCCTTGGAAGACGGTGTATTGCGAGAGATTGGTTGTCGAGAGGAACTGGAGAAAGGGTAGATGCCAGACTAAAACACTCAAAGTAAGTCTTCTCGCTGCGTATCTTCTTCTACTCTGCTGACATCCAGGGGCATAAGGACGGCGTCATGTGCTTGCAATATCACACATCCCTCACCAACCCTTCCTACCCCGTCCTCATCACCGGCTCATACGACCGTACTGTTCGAGTCTGGAACCTCGACACTGGCGCTCTTATACGTTCCCTTACTGGCCACACCCGAGCTGTGCGAGCCCTTCAATTCGACCAGATGCTCCTCTTTACCGGCTCAATGGATGGGACCGTCCGTATGTGGAATTGGCGAGCCGGAGAATGCCTTCGAGTGTTGGAAGGTCACACGGACGGTGTCGTCTCGCTCAACTACAACGGCTACCTTCTCGCGACAGGCTCGGCGGATAGCACGATCAACGTGTGGAACTTTAGGACGGGGAACAAGGTGACGTTGAGGGGACATGAGGACTGGGTCAACTCGGTGTTGCTTTGGGACGGGAAAACGTCGCCTGGAGATATGGACCCTACGAGCATGCCGGCGTTTATCAAAGCTCGAGATGTCAACTCTTCGACTCTACCGACCACCTCCACTTCCACCTCGACCTCCTCCACCTCGAACGACAATGCCGACGATGAGGAGAAGAAAGCCGACTTTCATCCTAGGACGATGCTATTCTCCGGCAGCGACGACGGCACGATCAAGCTATGGAATATCTCGACTCAAACGTGCATCCGGACGTTTGAAGGTCACAAGGCGCAAATCCAAAGTCTCAAGTTGCTCATGATCGACATGTCCGAGTCAGAAATCGCCGAAAAGGAACATCAACGAACTCTTCGTAAACGAGCCATCTCCCCCTCCAACACCAACGGCTCCTTATTCCAACCCGCCAACAATATCCATGCGCCTTCCCCTCCTCCAGCCCACGCCAATGTCGACTATGAGCCCCATGCGCATATTGTCCAGGCTGGTCCTAGTCGAGTCCAGCCCAAGGTGTTTGTCCATGCGACGGGCGAGGGTAGAAAGAAGAAAGCTGGCAAAGGGGAAGAGGCGGTCGAGGTCAGGCGCAAAAAGGCAGTCTTGGCAAGCGGGAGTTTGGACGGGACGATCAAGCTGTGGGATGTGGATACGGGAGAAGAGCAACAGACGCTGTTTGGCCATATCGAGGGAGTCTGGGGGGTAGACATGGACGCTTTGAGGATGGCTTCAGCTTCCCATGGTGGGTGACAAATCTCCTGCGCAAAACGCAGAGCTGACGCGCTAGACCGAACGATCAAGGTGTGGGACAGAGAGACGGGAAACTGCGAGCAAACGTTGGTAGGACATCGAGGAGCTGTGACTTCTTTGCAGCTCAGCGACGATATGATCGTCTCTGGTTCTGGTGAGTCAAGGCTAGGCTCGCTTCAGAACGCCATAGCTAACGGGTAGATGATGGGGATGTGATGATATGGAATTTCGGACCGAATGTCAATGTCAACTCGACCAGCTCGATCGGTACTGTAGCAACGCCTACGCCTGCGCCTACACCGATAGCTTCTTGATGATTGATGGGGATATGAGATAATGGATGACGGGAACATCGGGGTCTTGGTACGACTGGCTGAGAAGCGGGAGACTTGCGCAAGGCGGGATGGAAGGGGTGGGAGTGTGATACCTTGTACGCCATATAGCATGATTCTTGACGACATGTGATTATCCCTGTCTATGAAGAATCACCTCGTGTCCACGCGCACAAGCTACACGAACGAGATGAATATGTCTGCATCGACTTGCCTTTTACTTCTTTTCTCTACATACTCTACTTTCGTCATGACCTGCCGACGACCTGCAAAAGTCAGCGTGACTTTCAATGATGAACTTGGAAAAAACCCACCTCGAGGGCAAACCGCCCAACGACCCTTTCCCCATTCTGCCTCTTCTCCACGATCCTCACATGCCATACCCCTCTATCGCCATCACCCGGTACACCCCATAACTCCATATCCTCAAAATGCAACCATCCAGGCAACTCTTCCTCTGACACCACCGAGCCGGTACTCGAACTTTCAACCATGGCCACATAGGTCGCGCCTCCCTGCCCTGCGGACGTGGCCGAGGCGTTCGAGCTGGCCGAGGTGGATGGGGAGATACTGAGCGGGGGGTAAAAGTGGAAAGGCTCGAGAACGCCAAGGAGGATTCTCTGTTGGTTCAAGGGCGACGGGACCGCTGGGAGGCTGGGTAGAGCCGGTAGTGAAGGAAGCGAAGATGGAGGGGTGGGTGAACGAGATGGAGCTCGAGATCGAGGTCGATTGAGCCGGCGAGACGAGCTGGATGCAGAGGGGAGTGGAAGTGGAGAATCGGGTATGTGGCGTCTTGTCTCGACCCGAGGTGTTGAGTCGATAGAAAGGTCACTCTGACTCGATTTGACCGACGCAGACCGAAGAGTGCTGCAGATCGATCCTGATCTTCCACGAGGCATCTTGGCCTTGGTCGCCTTGGCCGTCTTGGCTGCCTTGGCCTTGCTGTTGACGCTGGAGCTGCTGGTCGAGTCGGCAAAGAGGTTGATTCGGCTGGGTATCGCTTGATCCGGGTCGTATATCGTTCCAGATTGTCGAGGGACGACAATCACACCCCCACTCATACTCGCTGCCGTCGTAGC
>JALPCD010000230.1:0-18169 GCA_026538415.1 Cryptococcus sp. GC_Crypt_1
CCATTCCATCCCGACGCGGATTACGTTCAAGTGGACAAGGACAAGGAGGATCTGGATCCGCTTTCGTCTGGACCACCAAGTCGTCGCCCATTCACGTATGGAACGACCGTCTACGGTGGTGGGCATCGACCATCCAAGTATCCCTTGACTGGAGGCCCACCTGCTACCCCGCCTCCCGTGACGCATCGTGGAACTAGCTTTCCTCCAGGTGATACGACGCGGGCTTCTCAGCAGGGCTCGAATGTTCGATCAGATCCGCCATCGCTTGGGGCTGACATCGAGAGGCTCAGTGCGGAATGCTCGACGCTTCGAGGTCGGAATTGGGTCATGAAGACCAGCATTGACGAGATGTCTGCCGCCCTCAAGGCCAGCAAGAACAGCAATGTCTTGCGCGATATCGAGAATGTCTCCCTGCGAGAGTCCGTCAAGCATCTTTGCGAATTGCTGTCAAAAGCAGATGACGAAAGGTATGACGAGCAGACGACTCGTGCCATGGCAGGTTCTGTACCGTGATCTCGCAAACAAGCGGGTGACTACTGGAACGAGCGACTGGTGGTCAAGGACGGCAAGTGGACATTGGACGATGATGATGATGCCTCCGAGGGATCGCTCGACGATGACTAGAACGCGTGGTGAGTCGGGCATGTGTATTGATATTTACACGTGGAGAGGTGCAAGATCAGAGATGTCCATAGTGGTAGAGTAGGAAAGGCGAGATAGATAAAGGTGGACAACGGTCGTTGATGCACCTTGATATCTCCTAGACTCATGTGCGGGAAAAGTGGAGGAGAATTACCTTTCCCCCCCTGGTTCGCGCCGAGTTACCATCAAACATATTATCATGGACACACACAACGACACTCCCCGAGTACAATACAGCTTCAAGCTTCGACAGTGACAGCACCCAACAATCATGATTGCATGCCGGCGAGTGACTCGGAAAGGATGGCATGAGCGGTCGAGGTGATGGACGATCACAACGCGGCCTCTACGAAGGACGTCCCCTTGTCCCCCTCTTGCCGGCAAAGTAGCCTGTTGTTGTTTAGGTTGTAGAGACGACAAGAAGAGAGGTACCGGCTGACCCCATGATCCCAGTCTACGGCGTACGGGCATCGTCATCACGACGACCGAATCATGCGTAGTCAACGCCTTGAACACCACCGCGCTGCTGTTCTTCAACATCAACATCTTTCTCTTTTCACCTCCCCAACCTTCGACTCTTTATTCATAATCGTCTGACGGCAGACATCGAGCTACCGACAAGCCGCTCAAAGGACAGCCGAAGACCCTTCGCCCAGGAGCCGTCTGAAAGGACCTCCTTCAAACCTCGACATTGGACCCAGCTCGATCGCCGCTCATCTTGATCCTTCGACGGCGAGAAGGCGAGTTTGCTGTGTCGTCCCTCCAACCACCACACCCACTCATCTAGTATGGATGGCTTGAATACATGCTTCGTCCTTCTCGTTTTTCATTGCCGCCGCTGCTGGGCGGAGAGACGGTGTCGGCGGTGAATTTGATGGTGATGGCGACGGGGTTTCATCCCTGATCTCCACACATCCCGGTCCATCACACTCTCCCTCATCCTTCGACAACCTCCTCGTCCCATATCCCAAGCTGACGAATAGACCAGACCAGAGCAGACGAGGGAGTGTATCGGCAGACTCGAGGTGTATCCGGTCGAGGAGGATCGTTTGGTGGACTAGGTTGGACGACACCCGCTTGTTGTTGTTGACTAGGAGGGGAGGTCGACCTTTCTTCTCTTGACAACAACAATAACGACCAACTCACACTTCGACACACCACAATTCGTCTCTCACCACCTTCTCTTCACCTGTCGAGCTCGTCTGCACCTTCGAAGGATACCTTCAGCCTACGACATACGCCCTAGACTCCTTTCCGCCGCTCGGGTGAAATCGCCCTACCCTCTCGGTCCTGCGCAGAGTATATCGACGAAAGCAGAGGTTATCAGGACTGGCCCCCTCGGTATTACCGGTGAGCATCTCTTCATCCTCCCATCTCTTCCTCACCCCATCTCCTTTGTCCTGGGCAATATCGGAAGAGAGTGGAGGGAGTCCACAGTCGACTGAGATGTGAAAGACGACGGGGCGGGTCGAGCGAAATCTAGAGGTCCATCTCGATCCGTCTTCCCCTTGCTCTCCCTTCAACGGCGGTCCTTCCTACACCTCGATTAGATTCATCCAGAGCGAGCTGATCCCGCCTCCAACCGCCCCACCTCTGACCATCACACATCTCACATGGTGAATCCACGCTGATACGTTTTCCCCTACGCTGCTGCTTCCTCCATCCAATCGACCTCCCTTCACCTTCTCTCGTATCGACCTGTCGGCGTCCTCCCACTCGCCATGTACGCCGGATCATCTCAAAACGGCCCACTTGGTCGATCTTTCCGCTACCCATTCAACCCCTTTGACCCGTCAATCTACCAACGGACCCCTCCGATGACGCCTTTCGTCTCAACTTGGTCGTTTCGCCTGCGTCGTATTTGGTTCCTCCTTTCATGACTGTCTCCTATTCCTCCAATCCCACATACGGCGATGTAGGCGCATAGCACGAGTACCGCAGCGTGAGTTCTGGCTTCTTTTGAAGGAGGTGGCTATGCATTTAGCTCGATCTACCTCCTTGCTCGACCCTCGGGCTCGGTGCTGACGTCCAGGTTTGCCCGTCCAAGGACTCGAGGCTCCTATCCTTTTAAGGAGGACCCTTCGTCGCTCGACAATCCCATCTCTCCCCCCTTCACTCGTCTTTTTTTTTTCTCGACAAGCTTTCCTTACCCATTCGCCAGCTGGTCATTGCAACATCCAGCTGCCAACCTTTGCAGTCGCTCGATTGTCCTTTCATCAGCCTATCACTCGACAACGATACCACGGTAGTCCTTACGACCTGCGAAATCTCCCAGCTCTACCGTCAGCGCCTACGGTAGATACCCTCGTCGACTACCGCCCCAGGACAGCTAGTGGCGAAGATGACTTCCGTCCTTCAAGCGTCTTTCGATGGTCATCGATCTCAATCCCACCAAGGGATCCAATCTTCCCCCTTGGCTTCCCCTCAACCTCCTCGACCTGCCTCGCAGCAGTCTCTCCACCTCGCTCCTTATCACAGCAACGGACACACCAACAGCTATTCGCCTGGATGGGATCATCCTTCGCCTCAACCGCTCTCGGCCTACCCAGCTTCCCATCCTCAGCCGTACAAGTCGTATCAACCTACCGGCTTCTCGTTCCCTTCTCTGCCTAATGGCACCTACTGGAACGGCAACCCCCCCACCAGCGCTCCTCCTGTCCCATACTACAACGGTCCCGCTCCGTTGTTTGACGTTCGAGGGAGTCAACCGATGATCCGAACCATCTCGCACGCCCACCCAATGCACTCAGCTACCGACCAGACCGTCTCGTCTCGATACTCTGCGTCACCCCAATCGGTCACGCATGATGCGCCCCTGACCGCCGGAGGCGCTGTGGCCGGATACCCTACGTTTAGCTTCTCCGAGCACGAGCAACAACGACATGTCGATCCGAGTGCGCTCTTCAGCTATCCCATGTCGAGGTCGACTTCTGGTACGACCGAGGCCACCGAGTATGGCAACCCTCGACTATTGACACCGGGATACGATTCGCCTTATAGCCATACCGAGATGGGACTGCGAAAGGTGTCGGATTCGCTTGGAGGCCGTTTCCCGTCTGGCCGGTTCACTCATACTCTCTCGCCGCACATAGAGGTTGCTTCTCCGAGTATGGGTGGCGGGGGCATGGACCCTCATCCTCAACCTGGAGGCGTGGGCATGTACGCCGGAACACCTCGACAATGGGGTAACGATTTCGCCATGTCGGCCGAGAGGGGCAAGGAGATGGGTGGATATCAAGGCAGTGAGACCGAGTATGAGCGAGAGAGGGCGCAGCAGATCATGAACAACCGCAAGTTGTTGGAAGATGTCGGATTGGGTACCAACAGCGGTGTAGGTTGATTTGGTTTTGTTTCGGACAAAGCGCTGACGAGCAGTATGTTCGGTCTAGAGATGTCAGCATCAACGTCACTCCCAAGCGAAGAGTCTCGAATGCGGTGAAGAGACGGGTACCTACCGAGGCTCCTGGTCAGTTGCTATTGCTTTTTGGCTGTGCATGCGCTGACGAGTAGTTCGAGCGTCTCCTCGAATCGCATCGCAGTATCGAAGTGTGTCGTACGCCAACCTCGATGGCGGTATGCATGAGCAGGAGAGCGAAGAGGATGAGTACGATTCAGAGGTGGACATCGATGAAGAGTTCGACGAGGAAGAGTTCCGACCGACCAAGAGGAACAAGGGAGGTCGAATTGGAGGAGGAAGAAAGTTCAGCTACGCTGCTCCCAAGGTCAGCTCGACCCTCATTATGACCGCAGTTCAGCACTCACGTCTAGGCATCGCGCAACAAGGTCGAACTATCTCTCTGTGGCCTGCTCCAGGTCTACCCTGAGATCCCGCACCTTTACCCCTTGTTCTACTATACGATGAACAACGACCTCTCGATCAACTCGGAGTCTGTCCCTCTTATCGGCTCGATCCCATCGACCGTCACCCCGATCGAAAAGGCCGAACTGCTTCGAGGGTTTTATCATCGAAGTCGAAGGGTTTTGACCCAGCTGGATGCGTTTACCGCTCGATGCGACAAGAAGAGCGATATTGCCGATCAAAAGTGGGAAGAGCTCGACTATCATACTCGAATCGCTGTTCGAGATGTCCGACGAAAATGCGTCGAGAGATGCGAGAATTACAAGTATACCCGACGAGATCTCCTGGACAAGTCAGTGCTCTCCTGTCTTGTCCGTTCTACACGCTGACAGCTAGAGCTATCGGGAAGAACAAGTGGCAGCCTATCGACCAAGGGATGATCGAGTGGAGAACCGGCATGGCGCAAAACGACCCGGCAGGCGATCTCCAGAACGTCACGCTCACGCTCCCCACTCCTCCCGGTGCGACCTACTCTTACCCTCCTCGAGAGATCAAGGCCTTGCCTAGTCGAAGAGTTTCGGGCATGCCCAACAGCGCTCGAAGCGTCTCGATCGTCATGGTCGAGCCCGACACGTTTATGCCGCCGACAACGGCGCCAATGGGATACCCCTATGCTCAGGCTCCGCCTCTGCCAATGTATGGCGAGGATCAGGTCCCGATGACGGTCGCTATGCCGCTTGGATCGGGGTCGCAGCATACCGCTTCTTCGCCCATGACCTCTGCGCCGGCGAGTGGGCTGGACGGTACGCTTGTGCCGGGATCGTGGGATGGCAGGATGTTGAAGAGGAGTGGAAGTGAGGAAGAGGTCAGCGACCATGAGCTCGAGCAGCCGAAGTTGTGGTAGTGAGCGAGCCTCCTCTGGCAGATGAATCGAGCCGACAAAGATCGCATACGGTCGTCTGAATGAAGAGCAGGAGAAAGCTGGAGATGGTTGCAAGGAGAGATGGAGATATACCCTGGCTGCTTCTAGGTGATTCCCAATGTGTCCCATTATACCCGCTTGTTTTGGTGTTCCACTTTAGCCCCTTTTCTCGCCCCGTTGTACATAATCGATAATCTTCTTGGTGTTTGGTGTCGGAGATTCTCGAGTGAAACATGTGGATACAGACCCATGCATATGGTAGTTACGCATCGCTCTACCCAGTTGTCTCATGGCTCTCGATCAAGGAAAGACAATCGTGGCGATTTTGACGATGTTGCCTATGCCAAGCTCCTCCAACCGCCTCAACCGGTCTTTCCTCGCTTCATCCCATCCCCTCACTTCAGCGATGGGTACAAGGTCAACCACATCCTTTCCAAATCGTGCGGCGGTCTTGTTGAATGCACCAGTCCACGGATCTGACCCGTTGACGAACCGGATCCAGGCCGTTCGCATATCGAGTCCAAGTCGAAGATGGGCTTTGCCTCCTGGTTCCCGAGCGAGTCGGTCGTCAAAGTTCCCAAAGAGCTATGGTATCAGCATATACACATTCAAGTAGGCGTAGCGAGACGTACGTATAGATTGTCCAGCTCGTGGAACGAGTCATCCGGGAACCTCGATTCTCTGAAAGGCGATTTGGCCGTCAAGTGGTATACAGCGGCGTTCGGCCATACTATCCGCAACCGGTCCGACAAGAGGTAAAATCGAGCATCCTCGGGGAAACGGTGTAGCCTCCTCGCAACTTCTTTCCTCCCTATCCCCAGGATCGAGCTCTCATCGAGACCGTACGATCGCAGAAGTCGTTCCGATCTCGTTACGCCGAGAATTGTCGTAGCGGCAGAAGACAGCTCGTCGAGCTTGGAAGGGGACAGGGCATCTTCTCGGAAGATGTTGCCTTCGTCTGCATTATCGCCGTGCATGATGGCCGAGACGGTTGTAGGCGTGTACTCGAGGAATTCGCCATCGACATTGAACATGGGGCCAGAGGTGAACGAGTCGTCTTGGTGAACAGCATACCCGCCAGTCTGGCTCGTCAGCTCAACACCCAATACCAGTGGCTAGCAGAGTGAGTGGCTGGACGAAGAAATCGTAAGGATCAGGGCACCGAGACTCACTTGGAAGGCAGGAAGATGGACCAACCGCTGCCAAGGCATCTCCCTCATTCTCTTCAACGCATCTTCCTCCCCCATGTCCTCCAGATCCAGATCATACAGCGAATTCTGCCATATCTCGTCCACTCGTGCTCGATCCCAAAATCCCATCACGCCAAACGTCCCACTTTGCAAGATGACCCGGTCGAAGTACTTTCCGCCTTCACTCAGCCTCTCTTGATATCCCAATAGAGCGTGCGCCGATACTACAACCCATCAGCGAGATAAAAAGAGGACAGAATGGAATGGAAAGACTCACAGCCACCTGCTGATTCACCAGAAACGGTGATGCGTCTCGGGTCTCCTCCAAAGGCTGAAATGTAGCGTTGACACCATTCCAGTGCGACGATTTGATCGTGCAGTCCATAATTTCCCTTCTCGCTCTCTGGATCGCTCGCGTCCTGCACGTTGTGAGGTCGTATCCACAGTGAGAGAGAACGGATAGACTCACTTTCGGTGATAGGAAGCCAAAAGGACCAAGCCGGTAGCTGAGATATCGTCAGTGACGATCCCGCGTGAAAGAAATGCCATGAACTTACTTGATCGTCACTACCACTATAGGCTTGCCTATGATTACCGAGTGTTCAACCAGCCGACTCGGTTCTGCTATCAGCCTCTGCGCATGAGGAGAGTCGAGAAGGACAGACCATACGTCGGATCAGACCCTGCACCATAGATCAACGACCCGCTGCACATCAGCCTCTGCCTCGATTGACACGACACCAACTCACCCATGTATGAACACCAGTACCGGTAGTCGCTCTTGTACCACCACAGCTGGAGTAGCGATGTTCAGGTTTAGACAGTCGAGATCGTCCTGGCCCCCATGCTCGAATGGGAGGCACGGCCCAAAGTGGGCAGTATGGTTGAGCGTCTCTGCCTGAGGACATCGCGAGCTACATCGTTAGTTGGGCTCAAGTGGAGGAGATGAGGAGACACACGCATATTGACGAGCGTCAATGTCTCTGCTTGGATTGTAATCCTTGATGCGACTGCGTGCCCAGCGTCGAGGGATGGTGGCATATTGTATGCCTCGATATCGAGCGACCTTTCCAGATCTACCTACCGTGCCAGTAATGCTCGATCCCAGAGGCGTATGCTCAAGCCTGATATCAACCATGACGTGTTCTGTACGACGACGGAGATGTCGAGCGAGCGCTGAAGTGACGAGGTCATGTCGAAGAAGGGATGATGGTGCAAAGTCAAGATCGAGGTCGGACACGGCAAGCGCGACTACTTTCCCGCCGAGACGCTTAGGACGACAACTTGCTCTATTATTGTCTGAACCTCGATGTACGAATCACGTCTACCCAGCGAGTCCATGGACAATTGCAAAGTAGAAACAGCACTCCTTGCTATCTGCTTGCATAGATTATACGAGCTTACCAGAGCTTCTGACCCTTTGACACCAAAAGCACGTCCTTCTCTCCCCGTCTCTCCTCACCTGCTATATCTCCTTGCTATAATGATTGTCCGTAGTCCTTCGCTCGTCGTCCACTCTACTTGAGGCAAATCATGACGACGGAACTGGCCTCGACCGAGACTGACGTGCCATTCAGCGCGACCTCGACAAGCTGTCCGTCTGGCTTTCCGCTGGCAGTATCAAAGTTCTGTCCGGCCCAAGTACTGCATCCCCGTCAGCATGTTCCAAACACGCAGATTTGAGGCAAGTCAAACTCACAGGCCAGAGGTCGAGTTGGTAAACGGCGTCTCGAATCGCTTGACAGTAGCATACTGCCCCTTGGTGTAGTCGTTCAAAGAGACGTTGATGCCCGGTCGTCCAGTCGTCGTCGAGTTGAGATAGACCTGACTGTTGATCATGACGACCCGATGGAGTTTGTTGTTCTCGTAGACTCCGTACGCAGCGAGCTGAGTAGAGTTGGTACCGAGTTCAGCGACGTAGGAGTTTCCAGATGTTCCAATGGCCTCTCCAACGATGAGGTGAGCGTTGAAGAGAGGAGCGATGTGAGGTCGGTCTGGGTGGCCGAGTCCATCGTCGAGCCCCGATCCATTCAAGATGGAGGGTTGGAGGACAGAGTAGGCGAAACCTCGACCGTTGTGGAAATGCACCCGCTCGATACCGTTGGAGGCCGCGTAGAGCATATAATCGACACCCCACATGACCGACTCGGCGGCATTACTCGCTCCGGGAGAACCATGGCTGCAGATCAGCAAACATTCCTTAAACGAAGAGGCATACTCACTTGGAGTAAGAGTTGGACTCGCCAAGAACATAGGTGTATCCCTGCGCTCGAGTGGTGATCACGTCGGCGAATCGGGTCGACAAGTTGCCTCGGACGTTGACCTTGTCCATCAAGACACCAGAGGTGACTCCAAAGGCGGCATTGTACGAAGCAGAGTACAAGTGACCGGTGAACTGCTTGGTGACCTTGGCAATGTCCTTGTCCTGCACCAGTCCCGCGCTAAAGACCGACATGGCCGTCCAGAGCCAGTTGGTGCCGAATCGGATGGATCTGGCGAAACCACCAGGCGAGAGGTAAGTCCCAGACTTGGGACCCAGCGAGATGGTATTGTTGCCCATGGCGGCTTTGACGATAGAGTCCCATCGCTGGACGTATCCTGCAGGCGTTTGAGCGACGGCTCGGTCCAAATCGACCTCGTTACCGATCTCGAGCTCTCGAAGGTTCACCTTGACGTTCTTACCTTTGAAGGCATTGGCGAGGAGCGAGATCTGAGCAAGAGTCTCGGTGGTGTTGAGCACTTGATAGTTGACACCCCAGTGAAAGTCGGTTCCTGCGGGTAGGTTGTTGGAGAGCTTGTACCAATCTCGACCAATTTGGATCGTGCTCGCTTCGGGCGCAGGAGTGTCGGCGGTAGGAGCGGGGAAGGTGAGGTTGACGACTTGGAATTGGAGGTCGACTGTCGCTCGGTCTTCCGAGTTGGCTAATCGATCAGCAAAGAGCACATATCATCAAGGAGTGAATGACTGACCTCCAACACGCAGGTAGACTGGAGACCCTGTCCTCTCACTCAATTGAGCGAAGACGCCGTGGATGAACTGGTTGGGCTGCCCGACGGCCGGTCCAGACCAGTCGAACCATCGATCCATCTCGATGCTGAATGCCGGAAGCTGAGGGTCGAGCTTCTCAGCATATTGCGGCTGAGATTGGGGGAGCGAGACGTAGGCTTGGGTAATGTTACCGGTGATGGCTCGTTGCGCCAACAAAAGCGACGAAGCGGCGGGAATGTGCATCTTGTAGCGAGGTCGAGCGGGTGGGAGATAGGTCGAGAGAGAAATGGGTCAGGACAAGGACCTGCCCCGACTTATATATCGACTTGGATCCCGTCACATCGGATGAGAGTGTCGGCCAAGCTGCCGGGGCCGGGTTTGTTTTTGATTTGATTACATGCTTGCTACTCTGGGTACCCATGGGCGGTTCCCCAGGCGGAAAGAGGGGCGCCAAGAGGTGGAGAAAGCAAGCAAAGCATGGCCGAAGTGGTGCGCTGCGGATATAGGTCGATGCCATGCAAGTAAGGTCGACCCACGGACGAACAACTACAGCGCCCAGGGGGGAAGACCGGTCCGACACGAATAGAAGCGGCGATCGCCTAATAATGACTGACTGACTGACTGACCGTTCATGATCCCCCTTGGTTTGGCTATATCCACAACACTCATCTCCCCCTCTTGTCCTGCACAGGGCGCATCATGTCGGTGATTCATATAGGTAGGTCAAGCGCGCTAGTCTCACCCTTCCCGAAGATTCCCGGAGCATTACCTCTCACATCATCTGGCGCATTGTTGTTGACGTGTCTGGATCAACAAGAGTGGAGGGCGAACCAACGAGGTGGAGGTCTAGCAAGGGATCGACCGACAGATCGCACCTCTTTTGGCATACCCTCAAGGCAGAGCTGAGACCCTAGTCGCATTCAAGACACCCGCTTCTACGACCCAAGCTCTCACCGATGCCTTCTTGAAGCTCAAGGACGATTGCAAGAGGGATGAAAGGCCGTACATCCGATCGGTCAAGGGTGGAAAGCAGATGAGCACGGAGGCTTTCCACCATGATACCAAGGTGGTCTTCATCATGGAGTTCGAGGTGAGCACACGTATTGACCATACCCTCATGGTGTTGATGATCGCTCACGCTGCATAGAAACAGGAAGATCTGGCGTTCTACCTTGACCGAGACTCTGCGCACGACGATTTCAAGGTGAGTCGATCGCGGTCACATGCCTGGAGTCAGGGCTGAGTGGTTGTAGAAAAGGGTACGAGCAGAGTGGGAGTGTCAAGGAGTGGTAGCTCTCGATTTCGTCGATGGGTCATACGACTAGATCGACTTGGGCCAAAAACCGCGAAAGATCGGTTTTCATCGAGTCCAGTCGATAGCAATGGCAATCGGCACGGGTCGTAGCAGTAAACTCACAATGCACACAGGAGAGATGCACAAGTGTACGACACGTCTATGGCATAATTGGACGAAACACTCTGGAAGATGCAGGTACACATGTCAAGATGTCTAAGACGACCATACCCGACCCCTTCCTGTTGGCTCACATCACACGGAGGCTGCTCCAGTGACATGTCCACCCCAGTCTAGCACGACTACTGCTCCTCCACCTTGTACTTGGCTTCTCGAGCATCCATGACCTTGCGCAATGCGTCCACCCTCTCGTCTTTTGATGCGTTATAAGCGACCTTGGCCTGGTTGAATGCTGTATATCAGCCTGACCGACCCTTGTACACCACCTCGATTTGCGAAAGATCGAGGACGTACGGTTCTCTGGCGATTTCTCAAACTCCTTGAACAGCTTGTCCCGATATTGGTTTTGCCTCAGGCCAGGGTGCTATAGTCATCAGCTCACAACCCCGACCGTCGAAGATCTGATGCTCGACTTACGTCGTCCTTGATCCTCGGCATCTCCTTATCCAGATAAGCCTCGAACGCAGCTTTGAACCGTCTCTACACCATCAGCCGCCCTCTCCCTATACACCACCGGACCAAACGTACCTCAGGATGTCGCTCAATCAATCCCGCCTAGTCGTCAGCTTCTTTCCTCCCTCCCAAGTCAGGCCCAGGGGCTGACCTTTGCACCCATCGCGTCCTTATCCGTCTTCTGGTTGACCACCTCCAAAGCCTCCAACATGTCCTCAATACCCGTCGCACTCAGCTCCGTCACCTTCTCCTCATCATCCCCCTTTCTCAGACCAAGAGGGTCGTTGGTCGAAAACGATCCAGCGAGAATGCCGCCTTGCAGTGGTTTGACCTCTTTCTTCTTTGATCCGGCTTTGGGCGCTGCTTTCTTGGTAGAAGTGGTCGCTTCTTCTGCTGCCAAGAGAGCTTCTCGCTCGGCTTTCTTTCGGGCTGAATTTCAGCTCGATTTCATCCATCGTCTCCCGTTTCCAACATGCACAAAAGAGCGAGTGACGTGGAAGAAAGTGTAGGAAGCATCGACTCACCGGCTTCAGCTTGCTTGGCAGCAGCAGCGTCACCCTTGCTCAACCCCTTAGCTAAAGACCCATCAGTCGACTTCTCTCACTCTCGCTCGGGAGGAGGACACACCTCCATCTTTCCAGTTATCAGCCTCTTTGGCCTCTTTCGCCACAGAAGCAGCGACAGCCTTCTTCTCCTGAGCCCGTCAGCACGCCACTCGACGGGATCTGTACAAACTTCGTTAAGGCGTAAGAGGACGGTTGTGCAGGGTGGGAGCGATGACTTACCTCGTTTTCCGCCTTTTTGGCTCGACCTCCTTCTTTCTTTGCGTTGTTCTTGCTGGGAGGCATCACGACAAGATTCCAAAAACTCAGCACAAGGATCGTTCAACGGTGTCGGGCCGAGTATATCTCGAAGTGTAAAAGTAAAGTGAAGTGAAACAGCGTGTGCAAGTCGAGATTGAAAGGATCGTCCGCTAGGTGGAGGCGATTTCCAGCAGCTTCGGCCGACTGGCTACATTCGGCTCATCATGACTATCGCTGACATCGCATGCTCTCTGCAGTGGCTTGTACTGGACATGCATGTCCTTGACAGATCTACAGACTGTCACATGAGTGCTATGAGCTATGATACATACAATGACTTCTGATATGTCGACAAGCCTTTCCTATCCCCCCTCCTTCGCCGCCCCTTCCTCAGATGCCTCCCACACGCTCGACGACGTCTCCAGCTCCTTGATTGACAGCTCACTTGGGAATTTGTTGTTTCTGTTTCTGCTTTTGCTTCTGATCCGACTTGTGCTTCTGCTTCTGATTGATTGCCCACATCCTCCTCTCTTCCTCCTCCTCATCCATCAACCCCAACACGAGCTCTTCAGGCGCTCCATCATCCTCCACCGCTCTCGCATACTCCGCCTCCCACCCTTCTCCCCAATCCTCGTCATCGTCCCCTTCTCCAACTTCTCCAGGTATATCCCCGTCCCCGCTCGACTCGGTATTGGTGGCCGGAATCAAGCCAGACGATGGACTGCTCTCGTCCCCATCGTCCTCTATCGCCATGTTGGCGAACACCGTCTCATCCTCGAACGACAGCCCAATCTGAGCACCCTGACCGACCCGCCTCTTTGTTCGAGAGTGCTGTGCTCGTACGTACTCTCGTCGAACTCGATCTACCCCTTCGCCTAGTCCTTGTGCGACTTGTCGAATAGGGATGCTCTTCCATCGAGGTGAAGCGGGATATCCATTGGGCAGTCCGGGAATGAGCGAGCTCGACGGACTCTCGATGACCGAGTGAATAGCAGATAGTAGCGGCTCGTCGAATGACTTGACTTCGGCAGAAGCAGGTCGAGCTTGCACCTCGGAACGAAATAGCAACCGCTTGACTCGAGCTTCGGGATCCATGATGGACAACGGAGAGAAATCGTCGATAGGTCGAGCCGAGAAGAAGTCCATTTGACGAGAGAGATATATCGTACCAGGAAGGATTCGAGGATGGAGACAATAGGTCTGTATCTCGGCATGAGCCAAACTATCAATCAGCACCTGCATATATCGAGATTTTGTGCGCTTACGAGGGGACATCGCTCGAGACCTGCTTCGAAAAGCTCTCGACGGCTGCCTCCAGGCCAACACTTTCCTCTCCTTTACCAGCACCTAGCGGTATACTCCACCTCGCCTTGACCGCCTTGCCGACCTCTAGATCCGATCCTTCACCGAAGCCAGCCTTCGCACGCATCATCTCCGTCAAAGCGCTCGCCCTCCGTTGACCGGGCACGACCTGAGGCATGGGCGGAGGAACTTTGCGCAAGCTAAATCGAGATATCTCCAATTGCAACAAGGCTGAACGGAGGATGACCACATCTTGACAAGTCGTGCCAGGGTGCATGGGGTCGAGTCTCGCTGGAAGGATGGTGATATAGCCTGGCCCTTCGAAAGATCGCGAGGCGACTCCCACTGAGCCGGTATCGCTTCGTTGTGGTCGTAGTCGAGCGGCCGCTGGAACGATGACTGATAGTGGGTATAGCTGTTGAGGATTGGGCGTATGCGTAGCAACATGCGTCGATGCCATAGGCGATCCCCCAGTAGGGATGATAGGGAACATGTCTAGTCTCGTCAGCTGGATTTGGACCCGCTACGCGTTCCAGCTCACGTATAGTTCCCTTACCCGTCCCGATGCCAACCCATCGCCCATCCTTGCTCCATTGCACATCGCACACCGTGCCTGCCGTATTGCCTCTCCTCAGCTCGTACAGATGCCAAACCTGTCCTCCACCGTCCAAACTGCCAGCTGCTCCGGGTCCGGCGGGGTGTATATCCAAGACATGCGCCACTCGGCCGCCTTCCGGAGCGACGAGCAATTGCGTACCATTCGTGTTGAAAGATAGGGCCGATACGGCACGAGATGTCACTTGAGACGGACCGGTGTATGCGTTTCGAGACTGAACGGGCATCGGAGCGACCGACCGAGATGGCGGAGAACGGAAATGGGCAATAATCCTTGGCCCATTGTCGCTTTCTCGACTGACCGTTTGTTTACCGTGTGGTGCTGCAGAGAAGTTCCGACGAGCCTTAGCCGAGACGGCAGGATCAGACGTCACTCGAGGTAGAAGGTCGACGATTTGGACCCACTCTCCTCCTGGTCGCAGAGCAGGCGGAGAGACCGGTTCGTCCAAGACACTCGACTCGCCTAAACTCCTCGACTCTGTTCCAATGCTCTCCGTCCCGTCCTCGTCATCCGCCAGCGTGCCGGATGTATCGGCAGGAGCACTCCTAGCTAGTCGATTGTCCCTCGCCTGGTTCGCAGCTCGAGCTCCCATTTTCAGTCCCGCCCAGACACCTCGAGCGACTCCGCCTCCTATCTCCACCGCGGAAGATAGAAGTGCTCCCTGCGATACATCGATGGATCGAAGTTGAGCCCCAGACCCGGCGGCGCCTTCACTACGCAGAGGCTTGGTTCGAGAAGAGGTTGACGCGGTAACGACGGTGCCGAGGCCTTCTGCTCCAGGTCGAGATGGCGGGATAGAGGTGGCAAAGGCGAGAAGTCGACCTGCAAGAGCGAAGACCGGGAGTGAGGCCTCAGCGGATGTGCCGAAAGGTCGAACGGGAGCATAGAGAGGAGTGAGGGTGTCGGGGTGGAGGATTTGTATCGATGCGGTAGGATGTGAAAGAGCCTGGCCGATCAGTTACGCCAAGGACCGCCGCAAACCCGCAACTCACCAGAGCGATGCCATGAGAGCTCACAGCGAAGGATGCAGCCGGCGAAGATCCGATTTGGACATCCTTGACAGCTATACCGGTGCGTAGAGCAACAATAACAAGCGAAAAGGAAGATAAGGTAGATCTCCGCTGAGGTAACTTTTTTCTAAGTATGTCAGCTCGAAATTCTATTGGAGTTCGATACGACTCACAAGAGAGCAATCAGAGGTCCATGCTCTTCGCATAAGAGGCCTTCGGTGATGAGACGAGCCTGTATGACGTGGCCGTCTCCCTCTGGCATCTCTTCCCCCATGGCCAAAGAGCTCCTCTCCGTTGACGAGTCGTACCGTATCGCAGGTAGGCTAAAGACCTCTTCCGGAGCAGGAAACTCTTCTTTGACATGCGAGTCATCGGGTATAATGCTCGGGGTGAAGCGAAAGATGTGGAGAGGGTGATGCAGGGTGGACAACAGTAACAGTGGTCTGAGCAGTCAGCATGACGCTTGGACGCTGACCCACGTCTTGCCTGACCCGTCTTGCAGATCTGCAATATCCCACGATGCGCACACCCCTTCCGTCGCCGCCGTAGATCCTGTAGAGGGAGGGGGAGAAGTCGGTAGGAGGCCGCGAATCGAGTTGATACCGGGAAGTGAGGGGAGATGGGACAGAATAGGGGATAAAAGGGACGGTGCCGGGTCACTAACTTGTCAGCTCGACACCTCGTCATCCTCTAGACTCACTTGACATCGACCGCTTCTCGTCAGCTCTGCCTTTCTACTGTAGATGGTAGGTCACTCACGTATTCCCTTGCGTCGTTCTACCTTGCCCTTGACGACCTCCGCTCTTCGAGAACCTTTGACCCCACCTACGACATGCTTATCGGAACCTCTGAGCTCGCTTTGCAAGACATGTTCCGAAAAAGGCATGAAAGGGTTGTCGTCGAGGACAATGAAGGGGCAGCTGGTCGCTTCGAGCAGTCAAGATCGAAGCGGTGTATGAGTATTGGACCAGAAAGAGCTGAGCGTCAGCGATGGACATGGTAACGAGCTCACCTTGGAACGATTAAAGGAGGGAGACAGAAATGGAGAGGTAGTGTGTATGTGTGAAAGGACCTCTAGAGCGAGGTGGGATGCCGGATCAACGTGGGTGTGTGCGAGGTAGGGTGGCAAGGGTCGAGTCGAATCGAAGGACAAAGGGCGGTCCAGGCGGAAGTCGAGTGGACGAGCGGACGAGCGGACGGATACAGAGGGAAGCGATGGACTGAACAAGGCGATGATGGAGGAACAAGGGCAAACGAAGTATGGTTGAAAAGGTCGAACGGTGGTGGGTCAAGGTGTACGAGTATGACAGTCGAAGAGCAGGTGGAGGATTGCCCTTATCAGGCAACAACAACACAACGACGACGCGACTCGATGACGGATGTGGGGATTACCGAGACCACGAGCTTTCAAGGGAGATGCTGCTCAGTGCTCATCGTTGCTACAGTACTCAGGTCGATCAGATGATCAGACTGTAGCTGTGCTACTGAGAGCCGACAGCGATCATAATGGTGCAGCTTGCGTGAAGTAAGATGCATATAATGCCTGCCGCAGGAAGAGCGCCCGTTCACGGTCTCGCAGATTTCATTTTCGTGACCGGTCATTCAAAAGGAATCCGGCAGCTCCTACAGTGTGACTGCAACGACAGGACCTAGAAGTCTATTAGTCTGGCAGCAATCTTCTAGCTATCCCTTGTCGAGCACCGATATTTCGCCCTGCGATATATGGACAACCCCTTTCCCTTCCGGCGTGTCCTTAACCCCCCTCGTTGTATTTGCCCTCATATCGATGTCGGTCGACCCTGCAGCCCGGGCAAGACCTAGAGCATCTGGTGAAAGGGCCATACCATCCGTCTCGCATAGTTGTAGCTCGTCCGAGCCAGATTGTCAGGTCATAGCAGAGTTCCGCGGGCACAGGTGAAACGAATGATCCCCTCCCCATATGAACAACGATTGATCATATCTCATTACTTCTCCCTTCCTGCAATCGCGCCATCTGCTCGAGTCGAGTGTCGAGCTCAATATCGATCTGCATGGCCAGGTAGGATATGATCAACTCAGATGAACAAGCACTCGTTCATTTGAAGGTTGATTCCAGGTCGTGACGCGAGAATTGGGCAGGGGGGCAAGGTCAAGCCAAGCCGTGCCTGCGGTTAGTTCGTCTGAAACCCTGAATGAAGACCCTGCCTGCAATCGACCTCTTCTTTTGCCACCCATCCACCCACCCTTGACCCGAAACAGATAACGGCCTGCCGAAATTTCACGACCTATGGGCAACCTTTTGGCGTCGAAGAAGCTTGTCCCGTTGAGCAAAACGACTCGCTAAGACGCAATAATGAACCCAATGCTTCACATGGGCTACATAAGCCCGCTTGTACAAGTATGCAGAGGCGCTAATGCAGGCGTGACTTGGAACAACAAGAGATGGTCTGATACGCGAAACACCCCCTGCTCGCGCTACGCCACATCTGCCTCTCGCTTTGACCCATATTTTTTTGGGTTGATGGCGAGGGGAACAAACAGCTTTGCGAAAGACTCCCTTTGAATCGCCTTCTACCCATCTCGTTCACTCGTCTTGACGTTGTACATCTCACTCTATATTTCGACGCTCAACTCGCACCTATCACATTCCTTAGACACGTCTGCCTGAACGACCGTTCAACCGCTTATCGCCAACCCGACTCTATCCACCTACCTACTCAATCAACCCTCCATCAACAATGTCAGCCGCTCAAGTCGAGGACAAACAGGTGAGCTATCACTCTCACTCTCTTTCCTCCCATGCTCTCCCTTCATCTATCTACCCAAACCAGCTGGCGAGACGGTGCAAGAGAGGGGAAATTGCGGACAAGGCGGGTCGGCATCTCGTCCGACCTGGCCTTTTCTCCAATCAACCCCTCGACCAGGCGCCGTTCGCCTCCCCTCTCACCATGTTTCCCATCTCTCGAGTTCCAAACATGCCATCCCATGCT
>JALPCD010000231.1:0-18118 GCA_026538415.1 Cryptococcus sp. GC_Crypt_1
CTCCCGGCGAATTGTTTACGGCCTGGTACGGAATAAGTGAGAAGACCGCAGGAGGAAAAGGCGTCGAAGGACCCGACTGGGAAGAAAAGGCAACATTCGCAGCTGCTGGGGGGAACTTTGCATTTCGCGTTTCAGCCAAGTTCGCAGCGTCGACATTGCTCGACTACCTCGCGCCTCGACGATACCTCGCATACCTTTGGAGCCCTCTCTACGACACCCCGTCACTACCGCACTCGGTGAACATACCCCAAGTTGAGCAAAGCGCGTAGCTCAACTCGTCGTGTCTCGCCCAGCATGTCACTCTTTGGCCAAACGAAACGTCATGTTCCTTCCAAAAACCCTCGACGATCCCCTCTGCCCATCTTCGCACCGGGCGATCACGAGAAAAAGTACGATCTCGGCGGCGCACACTCTCCCACCGTCTCTGCGAAATACTTTACCGTCATCCATATCCCCTTGCCCCACTTCATCTCTCGCAGTTCCAGCTCCTCATCCTCCACCTCCTCCTCCGACCACCTTCTCAGTGCAAGCGGATACAACTCGCCAAAGAGCTACGGTCGAAACACCACCCCTCAACGTCGTCATGTGCGGCTGTACCTCCCTATACCGCCTAGGATATACGCAAGACTGCCTCGCCTCAACTCGCCGGTGAAGCTGGTGCTGAGTCTTGTGTTGATGTTGGGATTGGTGTTTTTCCTGCTGGGGTTTAGGAAGAGAGGACCAAGAGGAGGGACTTGGACACCGCCGTTTACGGATCCAGATACGTTGGTGCTGGCGCCGGAAGAAGTGGCTATGATTTGGGAGTGGGAGGTGTTGAGCGGTCACCATCCTTCGCTGCATCAACGTGAGTCCGAACGGTACCAACATGGCGAAAGGATATCGAGCTGATGTCATTGTAGCGCCAGAACATATACCTTTGGCTTCGACGTTACAAAATCCCGCTGTTCCAGAGTCAATGTTACCTTCGTTATCGTCCCCTCCACCCATCGTCGCATACAACCAACGGACGCCCAATACGCCAAAGACTCAGCTCATCGGTGTCGGGCCGGAAAGGAACTTTATCAACGCTTGGGATGCTATAGATCATCATCCTGGATTCCCCTCGAGACCTACTCCGGGAGTCATACTCGACCTCGACCTGACTTTGGAAAAATGCGACTTTGCGACAAACAAGGTGAGTCGGGCTGTGACGCACCTGAAAGGACAGGGCTTACTAGTCCAGTACGTGCGAGATTGCCTAGAGTTCTTGCGTATAGGCGGAGGACTCGACAATGGGAAACGAGTCCGACGTGGCAATTATCTCGGCCAATACAAGCAAATGTACTACGAAAGCGTCTCGTCGCAACGACAACTCGAGTGGACCCCTCGAACACCCCTCATTCGCGCTCCCGGACTGTCTCGCCTGCCCCTCACCTTGCCACCGCCGAATCCCGTCGAAGGATCCTACGACTCGAGCACACCTTGCGATCCCGCCCATCCTCGTCTCTTCCACATGTTCTGGGCTGGACCGTTTACAGACAAGCCATACATGGCCGTCATGTCCTTCCTCTTTACTCAAAATCTCGGCCTCGACAAGGCTCTCGCCGAGTCGTCTGACACTGTCCGAAGTACCTGCCGACCTCAATTTTGGGTGTGGATCAACCCCGGACCAGCCGCTGCGGTGCCGAACCCGAATGCCAAGCGGGAAATGTACGAATCGCTCGCTACGAATCCTTGGTCGGCGCCATTCTTGCACGAGAGGTTTAGGGACGTTGTCAAGTTTAAAATGTGGAATACGACGGAACAGCTGGACGGCGTGGACGAGCTGAGGGATCATTGGCGGGATATGCCAATCTTCAACTCGGGCGGAAACACGTACGACCAGCCGATGCCCAAGCAAACGACTGCCCCCACTCCGCCCGACGACGCGCAGAACTTCGGAGACGTGCTCGCTGCAGAGGGAGAAGCGGACAAGGAGGCTACCACGGAGATTCCTCAACCGAAAAAGAAGAAGGATGGACTGTTTGAAAAGGTCGGATCGGCAAGCGAGTCGGACTACGACAGGTTATCGGTCATCCTTTCCGACATGGCTCGATTCGTCTTGACGTATCGGTATGGCGGAATTTACCTCGATGCGGATACCATATTCTTGCGAGATTGGGAAGAGCTGTGGAATTACCGAGGACAGTTCGCGTATCGATGGTCTTGGCATCAAAAGTACAATACTGCCGTGCTCAAGCTGCATAAAGGGTCGGCGCTGGCTAGGTTCTTGTTCAAGACGGCATTGGAAAATGGATTGGACTTCCACCCGATGACGGGAATCTCGAGGTACCTCAAAGATGCTGGCTTGGAAAAGCTACTCTTCCGACTGCCCGATTCGCTCTTCGATCCTGCTTGGATGAACATGGAAGGTTATCAACGAGAGCGACCACCTTTCCCCTACTTTACAGAGTGAGCTCCCCGCTTCTGACTCGAAATTGGCCGTGGCTGATGAACCCCAGATTCTCCCGTTTCTTCACCAACGACAAATTCGATACCGCTGGCGCCCAGCCCCTCGGCTTTGACGGTTTCTTCAGAGGTGCCTTTTCGTATCATTTCCACAACTTCTGGTGGTTGCCCTTTGACCCCTCTCGCAACTGGCCCGACCTCGGTCCAAAGTTTGTCAAGGGCGAAAAGACGTTGCGGGAAGCGATCAGAGCGGCTAAAATGGTCGAGAGGGAAAGATCACACGATGAGGATACGACTATGGATTCGGGCGTGACGAGTCGGGAGGACATGGACGACGAGATTGATTTGAGCTGGTCGACCGTGTTGAAGAGGACGTTTGAGGCGTATGTCCGTGGAGAGAGGCCCAACATGTACGGCGAGTGGTTGGAGTGGGAGTCGAGGTAATAGGATGGGCAGTGGGGAATGGATTGGTGCACAGACGGAGACGGAGATGGGGGTTTTTCCCTTCTTGACGAGTCAGACACGACAATGAGTACATAGATCCGCAGCGCAATGTCTGAAATGCACGAATGCACGACTGTCACAAAGAAGCTTGGCCCGATACAGATACTAGTACAACCGATCTAAAATATGCTCTGAATCTCATCGTCGTTCCTTTCTATGCAAAGGTGACTTCTCCTGGAAGAGGCATCTGCGCAATGATCGGTGCTGGATCCATCACCCTCACATCGACCTCTTCCAACAGCCTCTGCAGCTTTTCCCGGTCGTCCAAGGGATACTCGTCGCCCCAAACCCAAGCAGCTGCCAATTTCTTCTCTCGGTCAAACGCCTTGTGTTCGATATGCAGTAACATTTGGTCCTCTGATCGAAGCTCAAACTGCCACTCGTCCAGCACTACGCATCAGCTCGGGCCCCCGCCGTAGTGAGACGGCTCACAGAGTATCCTATCCATATACGACTGTCGATCCGGTCCGACTCCCTACGTCAGCCGTTTAGACAACCAAAAAGGAGATCAAGACTCACTCTGTCCACCTGTATAGCTTCCGTGGATCATCCGCCTCAACGTCGCTTGATCGTACCATTGGAATTTGGTATCCCCCCAATCCTCATTCCACCATTCCAGGACGAAATCTTCTGCCGTACTCCTCCTTTGTCCGTTTGTCGTGTTGTCGTGTTCCCTTCCCCGAGCCATGAACCAGTATCCCGAGCAAGGTCCATTATCCCATGGCTGATTGGTCAAGACGCCAAAGGGTCGACGAACGGAGAGCTGGTCGAGGTGGGTGTGGATGGAAATGTTGGGTGATCTGAAGACGGCATCGGAATCTGCAATTCAGCACACGCCCCTTCGATGAAGTCAAAGACGTGGAAGGACTGACCGATGAAGACGAGGTGCTCCATCGCTGGATTGGTTTTCCACATGTTCCATGCAAAGGGGAGTTTGCAGAAATGAGCAGTCCTCCAGCCAAACGTCGGATGCCTGCAATACCCCTCGAGGTGCTTCTGATACTCCACTTCAGGTCGCTTGCCATCAAACAGCTTGTCCATGTCAGCTCTCGTTCACTCAGATTCAGACTGTCCAGCGAGAGACTTGAGGTAAACTGTACGTACGGGACCTTCCACCTTGAAATAGACGAATTCTGCTCCGATGGCTTTGGCGTAGAGATGATTATGTCTGCTTTGGTCAGCTTCTTCACTCTTCATGGACAGAGTCGAGGTGCATGCACTCACAGCGTGGTGATAGTCCACGAGTCTAGGAACTCGCTCGGGTCCATCTTGATCTCCAAGTCTCTCGTATCGGTCGTCATGATCACCGTTTCCCCGAATCCCCCTCTCCTTCTCCATCCCCCTTGCCTTGCTGGTCGATACTGGTGGTCGTGTATGGTGCCCGATCGTATCATCCACGTCCCACAGCTGATCACCAACAGTCCAAGCAAGACCACCTGTGTCATTGGCCTCGAGCAGCGAGAAAACCATCGATAGCGAGATCGAAGATGTGATAGGAGTTCGCTTTTTTCCACCACCGACTCGTTACTCGACATTGTCGAACCCGTTGAACGATAGACGATGGTCACAGGTCGAAGCGTCGGAGGGTTGAAGATCTATCAACAGATGAACGCCCTCCATGATTTATGTATCATCTCACTGCAAGCGACAGTCAGAGCGCTCCGGCATGCCTTAGGAGAAAGAAGGGCTCAATGAGTGTTTGGCCTCGTTGACTTACTCAATCCCCGCTGGTCTGATTCCACTGTGTTGTTGATCTCTGAGAACGGCATGTCTCTTGCATGCTTGGTGAGGTGATTGAGGGTAAAAAGTAGACGGCAGAGAGAGAGGTAAGGTAAAGTCACAGTCGAAGGCGTTTAAAGGTGGAAAATGTAACGTCAACGATCCTTCAAAAACAACCAAAAACAATCGGGAGAGACGTGCCTGAACCGACTCCCAACCGACTAAAGATCGCATGCACGCGTCGGGTGGACTGGACTGGGGGGTGTGGATCTACAAGGCCACTTGTTGTTGTTGGCGGTCGAGGCTGGGGGTGACGAGTCATGCGGTTCCGGCGATGCATACCGCATAAGTTATTCTTTGCTGAGGTCACCGCGATTCCCCGGTCTCGACCACGCGAGTACTGCGCACCATGTCGAGCAGTGTCCTGCTTCAGTCGGCTGCACAATGCGCTTTCATTCGTATACACCGTTTTATGCCATCCCCTTGCAGCGTATTTCTCCCCCTTGCCGAAGCTTATCATCCATCTCGGACACTCCAGCAATCAGCAATGCGATTTTTGAGAGAGTACTCGCAAGACGGGATCTCGCCGACCCTCTCTGGTCAAGTGACGAATAATGCTCGATAACCCATTCTTGCCATTCCGACCTCTCCTCCTTCTCTTCGTTCTTCTTGTTGACCCCACTCTAGGACCATCAAACTCGTACGACCGATAACCGTCATGGCTATCATGGCTATCACTGCGAGCTTGCGCAGACAGCGCGCTCAGTTGCTTTCCTCCCGATAACCCGAAATGACATACCCGACCCGCGGCCAAAAAAGGGGAACTCACTCGACACTCCTCCTCCTCCTCCTCCTCGCTCCTCTTCACTCTTCCTCTTCCTATGTCCCTCCCCTTGCGGCCTCCCTCGGCCAGGGGAGTCTCTCCCTACTCGAGTAGTTATATACTGTCGACATATACACCTCCCCATCATCCGTCGTCCATCTCTCTCTCTTCCTCTTGTTGATCATCGTCTCCCACCTCTCCAATCACCACCATGGCGGACATTCGACCACCCTCCGACATTGAGCGAGCGACATCAAAGGAGCAAAAGCTGGATACAAGCTCCCTGAAAGCGTTCGAGGTGTCCGACTCGCCAGAGTATCAAGAGTTCCTGCAATTGAACGAAATGTTCCAAGGGGAGACGCTCGACAGGCTGCATGTGAGTTTTGTTTGCCACCTCCAGCTCAAACGACTCTTCTCTGACGTTACAGCGCAAGACCGACTGGCATGTCATCCCACCGCTCTTTGTCGTCTACTGTATGACGTATATCGACCGGAGCAATGTGGGTAACGCGAAGCTCTTCGGCGCTGCGGCAGACCTCGGTCTGTCGGGCACGCAGTGGAATATCGGTCTGTCGTTGCTCTGTAGGTCCAAGCACCGTCTCTGTACAGGCTCTGCAGATCGCGAACTGACTCGTTAGTCATCACGTACGCCATAGGCAGTCCCATCGCCAACATCTTTGTCAAGATTTACTCTACGAAATGGGTCCTCCCGGTACTTGGTATCGGATGTGGCGTGACTATCGTTGGAGCCGGATGTTCGAACAACGAAGCTCAGTGGTTCGCTCTTCGACTATTGTTGGGTCTTTTCGAAGGAGGAATCTACTCTGCCTGCGCGTACTCCCTGACAACCTGGTACAGTCCTGGTGTGCTCGCCTCTCGAACCAGTTTCTTCTACCTCGGCGGGACCTCGTGAGTCGAAACCATGCTGAAAATCCTTTCTTGCTAATGGGAAATAGCTCTGGAGGTATATCTGGTCTGCTCGCCTACGCGATTGGTCAGCTCGACGGGACGTGGGGATACCGAGGATGGAGGTTCATCTACGTGATCGAAGGAACGGCGTCAGTCCTGCTCGGTCTCCTCGCGTTTTGGTGGATCCAAGCCGATCCGGAAAAGCGACATGGCTGGTTGACCGAGGACGAGCAGCGGTTCATCATCCTTCGTAACAAGTTTGGATACGGCGCGGACAAGGGTGGGAACCAGCTCTTGGGTTTCTCCATGAAAGATTTCGCCTCGGCCATCAAAGTCAGTCGTCTCTTCTGCTTTACCCACACAAATGCGCTGACACCGCCTAGTCACCCCATGTATGGTTCTTGGGCATATCCAACTTTTCGTTCTGCGTCGCGCTATACGCCTTCTCGTTCACCCTACCCACCATTGTCAAGAACATGGGTTTCACCGCTGCTCGAGCTCAAGCGTTGTCCGCCCCTCCCTACTTTATCGCCTGTTTCGCCATTGTAATCTGCGGTCTGTTGACTGACAAGTACCGACAAAGGGCGCTGGCGGTGATGATCCCTTCGTTTATCGGATTTGTGGGGATGGTCATTTGCCTGACTACCGCTGCGCACAAGAATCTGGTCCCTCTTACTTGTGAGCATCCTCGACATTCCTGGATCTGTATCGACCGCTGACACAGCAGATATCGCCTGTGTGCTTGTCGCGTGCGGACTGTATTGCCTTACGCCGATACTCTCGTCCTGGATGGCTGTCCAGACCGCCGGTCAAACCAAACGAGCCGCTGCTTTATCCATCGGAGTGATCTTTACCCAATTGGGCGGGGTTTTGGGCTCAAACATCTACCTTGCCACAGAAGCTCGTCAGTTGTCCCTTGATTCCTTGATTTAGGCTGGCTCGCTGACGTGGTCAGCGACCTATCCTACTGGTTTTGGCACATCCCTCGCGATCGTCTTCATGGGCTGCGTGGTCACCCCCGCAGTGTATTGGGTATACCTCGGTCGGATCAACAAGCGACGAGCGGCCATGTCGGAAGAAGAGATTAGGGCCAAGTATACGCCTGAAGAGCTCGAGGCGATGGGCGACAGGTCGCCTTTCTATCGATACGAGCGATAGTCTCTCCCTTTCCAGCGTGGTTTATCGGGGCGGGGCCACATCCATCAGGAGGCGACCGACGCGAGCGAGAAAACTGTGTATTTGTGTGTCAGATGCGGGCAAGCGGTGGGCAAGGGTTGTTATCATTATTATGGGAATGTCCCAAGTATCAGATCGTTTGTAGGGGTTGATTGATGCATGCCGATGCGTCTTTGCTACCCCATTCGGCCCACTGTCTGCCGTCCGACTTCCGTGGTTTTGCAGCCTATTCATGCAAAGGCTCGCATTGTTGAATCTTGAGACTCTCAAACAGATCCCCCTTTGCAGCTGTAGCACGGAAGTCTGCCCGTCAGCAGAATTCCTATTCGTGTCAAGCTTGAACTCACGCTTGTACGCCTCTCCTTCTCGGTGAGCTGTATAGTGTCAGCGAATTTGCTCATTGATTCGTGCTGCCAGGGTAGGTAGGTAGGTATGTAGGTAGGTAGGTGGGGAGAGATAACCACCTACCATCACGTGCAGCTTCATCATCGTACTGCATGTCAGCGATGGTCAAATAGAGCAGGGGGGAAATGATAGCAAAGCACCGAGATCAAAAACTCACCTGCTCCCACAGGTAGATGATATTTTCATCCTCCTGACTTTGCGCTATGTGGTACTTTGTCGTCCCAGGCTCATCTTTGAGCACCTCGACCCTGATCTTGCCCAAGTCTGGGTATCAGCTTGCACAGAGCTCAGTTGAGGGGGAGAGGTGAAGCAGGTGGAGCGTACGGGAGAGAACGGTGGAAGCTTGACCGGGTTTAGCGGTGATCGTGACGAGCTGACATGTCAGTATAGTTGTTTGATCGGACTGGCCCAGCAAGACAGTGCTCACTTGAACGAAGCTCATGATGCGAGTATTGGAGAGATCTGGAGGTGATGTAATGTAGTACCCAAGTAGAGACTAGCTCGACGTCGACTACGGTGTCGACGCCATGTGGAGGTCGTCTTGTCGCGTCTGGCGACGGCGGGGGGGTTCGGGATGCCACTTTCACTTTGCGCCTCTCTTCGCGAGCAGAGTACGCCGGGCCAATTTACTGCTTGAGACATTCCTTCACCATCTACTCGACACCGACCATACTACCACGAACACGACCACACCAACAGACAGCTCGGCTGGCTAAGCTCGACAGCTATTGAAACAACCCTCTTTGGCTAGAACCCCTCGAATCGAACCGAGGTCGCTTGAGCTTGGTCGACAATTAATAGCCAAGCTCTATCGACCTTTGCATCTCACCACTTCAATCATACCCAACCATGGCCCTACCCAACTTTCTCAACTCGGCGTCCAGCTCACCACCTCGTTCACCGCACGTCGCGCCGCCCGGATACTTTGATGCGGCTTTCCCAGCGGTCTCGTCGTCGTCCTCTTCTCGCTCGAATAGGATCATGGGCGCCTTCTTTCGTCCGACTCGCCGAGATCTGCTCCTATGCCTCCTCACGCTATCGTTCTCTTACCTCCTCTTCTCGCCTGCCCCGACATCTGATCCGATACCGTCTCCCAGTGTCGCCAGCTCCTCGAAATACCGAATGCCGTGGTCGAGCATTTTCAGGGGGGACGGCTGTCCACCGGGTCATACGACAGAGACGACGTTTACCAATTCGGTCAAAAGCGCCGGTCTGCCAGAAGCGGACTCGCTGTCGGGAGAGTGGATCGGAGGGGAGGAGCTGGTAGAGGATGACGAGATGGTACAAGGGGAGACGGTGCTCAAGGGACATCAACCGGGTTGGACAATGTTTGAGAAGCTGTACCTGTACAATGGGAGCTTGTATATTGTAACGTGAGTCGGAAGGGAAGGTCGGAATAGCCCTGGTCGGCGCGCTGACAGTAGACACGACAAGGCAGCTTGGCCCGAACTGCGCATGATGACCTCGACGGGGTTGCCTGCTATACCAGGGAATGGAGAGCAGAGGGAACCCAAAGGTCACGAGGTGAGTCTTGAGATCCTGATGAAGAGCTAAGGGATAAAGATCATCTTCATCTCTCCAGCGAAAGCAGCCAAGCTCTGGGGACCTAGGGTGTACCGAATGGAGGGGTCGTCATGGATCTTCAACGATGGGCAATGTGAGTTTTCATCACATCCTATGAGGGCTGAACTGACAATAGTCATCGACCATTATTATCATTTTGCAGCTGAGCTTCTGCTTGGGACATGGAGGACCTACGCGTCGCTAGATCAGGATATCACTGCGCATGGGCAGACCAATCTGCCACCCCCGAGGAGGATATGGTTCACCCATCAACTCGTCAATGAGTGGTATGTACAGATATCCGGGGTCGAGCTCATCCTGTAGGCGGGACTACCCAAAGTTCAACCCCACCATCCTCTACAACCTCTTCCCATCCGTGTCCATGCTCTATCCGCAAGATTGGGAAGACTACCAGATCACCACGTCGAATGGCCAACCCAGCGCATTCGTCATGGACCGCGCACTGCTCGCCGATCGATCTGCGGCTTTCCGAGGTCCTTGGACCGGTCCGACGGCTCGGACTGTCGCTGGAGCGGTCAAAGTGGGGACAGTCTCTCGGTTTTGGTGGGAGCCTATACGTCGACAAATGTTGCGCGTCTCGGGTGTATCGGAAGAGGTTATTGATCGCAATCTAGAGGGATACGGTGCGGTCGACCCAGCAAGCAAGGAGCCAATGGGTCCAGGAACCAAAGATGTCGAACCACTCGCTCCGGCAGGAACGTATGCTCCGGTCGTGACGTACATTTCGAGGCAAAGTTCACGACGTCGACTCACGCCGGAAGCGCATAAAGAGTTGGTAGACGCCCTCGAGGCGAGATCCAAGAAGCTTGGGTTTGAGCTGGTCATTGTCGAGGCAGAGAAAATGACCAAGGAGGAACAATTCGCTTTGGCAGGTCGAACGACTGTGAGTGTGGAGGCCCGCAGCTGAACCGAGTGCGGCGATGCTGATGGGCAGATTATGCTGGGAGTCCATGGGAATGGTCTGACCCATCTGTTGTGGATGCCTGCTACCCCTCGAAGTACAGTCATCGAAATGTTCTTCGTCGGTGGTTTTGCCAGAGACTGTGAGTCATCCTTTATCCTCAATGGGGTTTCATGGTTGACGGATAGACCAATGGACTGCCCACGCGCTTGGCATCAAGCACTTTGGTATACAGCACGACGAAAAGTATACCGCCCCCAACCTGCCCGAGGTGCTCTACCCAGAAGGATTCCAGGGCACTGCCATTACTGTCTCTGGCAAGTTTGTTGCGGATCTGATTGAGGATAGACTCGCCGGGAAGATATGAGTTTGATTGGACTTTTCTTTCTTTTGGGCTATTACAGGATTGTTCCTTTCTCTTCTTGGGCCTAAAATTCATGCATGGGTTCGCATCGAGTTCGCAGCACGGTACTCGTAGAGTACCACTCCGCAGGTCATGCGGCTTTTTTGGACCAATTCGTCGTCTATTCTATTTTCGCGGTGCTGTTACGCCGTCGCCTTTTCCCTGCGCTTCTTGTCCGCCCCGCTGACTCTCCATGCGCCCAAGATGGCGTCAATGACATCCTGCACTCCATCGTTATGGCGCACACTGGTGAACAATGTCGGTCCTCCATCTCGCATCTTTGCCGCATCGCGCTTCATGACATCCAGCGAAGCTCCCACGTGCAGTGCAAGATCAATCTACAATAAGTCAGCCCCCACGCACGAAAGAGCGAGAGACAAGCGGAATAAAAGGGAAAGAATGGAAGATCTAGCGGAGCGGGGAGAGAGGGACACTCACCTTGTTCACGATGAGCAAGTCGGACTGCGAGATTCCGGGTCCGCCTTTACGGGGAATTTTGTCTCCTCCCGATACGTCGATGACATAGATAATGTAGTCTGCGAGCTCTCTCGAATAGTTGGCTTAGCCTTATCAGCACCTCTTTCTTCCATACGACTCCCTGACCTGACTCCCCAAGAGAAAAATAGCTAACTCACCAGCGAGATTATCCCCTCCACTCTCGACAAACAACATTTCCGTCTCAAACACCGCCTGCAGCTCTTCCAGCGCGCCGAGGTTGGCACTGATATCTTCCCTGATGGCTGCATGAGGACATCCGCCGGTCTCTATCGCTCGGATGCGGTCTTTGGGGAGAGCTTCGTTTCGGATGAGGAATTCTTGGTCTTCTCGGGTGAAAATGTCGTTTGTCACGGCGGCTACACGATGTCAGCGCTGATGCACATGGCACGTCAAACGCCAGATAGAACATCGAAGGGGAAAGAGGAGTAGATTCAGAGGATGGAGGTAGATGCGAGGTGCTCACCAATGTTGTAGTCGTCCCGAAGAGCTCTACACAAAGCCAACAACAAAGCCGTCTTTCCTGATCCGACGGGTCTATCGTCAGCCAGCTACCCCTTCCCCAACATGAGAGTACAGAGTGGAATGAGGAAGCTCAGACTCACCCTCCGATACCAATGGTGAACGCACGCTCGTCCCAGTCTCGTCCAGAGAAATCCGGCATGTCCCTCTCCGCAAACTTGCCTAAACGTTAACCAGCTGTTCGTCGCTTAATCCCCTCTCAGCCATCCCACTCCCATCGGACGGAACAGTGCGCGCAAAGGAGATAGGAGTGTCTCGACTCACCGGCATCTTCGAGGTGCTCGTGCGTGTGTCCATGCTCATCTACCCCATCGTGCGAGTGTCCATGCGCGTGCGCATGACCACTATCCGCCCCATCGTGCGAATGCCCCTGAGAAGTCTCTTGAGCCGCTACGAGGCCCGTCGAGAGTCGGTCCTGGAATTGACACACTGGTTGGCCCGCCATTATGCGTATGAGAGTGGGTCTTGATCAAGTAGAGAACGATGGTAGATCAAGATGCGAGGTCGAGCTGGACTAAGGTAGCGAGGTCGTCCGTTACTTATCTTTACGTCAAACGGCGATGTGGCACTACTCGTACTCTAGTACTCGTACTCGTTCGAGCACTCATGCTCGCACTCTATCCCATCGTATGTCGTCCTGCTCGTCCTGCTCGCCTGCTAGACCCACCAGCACAGAGGGCAGCTCGGGATATAGCGCAAATGCATATGTAAGTCACCTTTGTTATGCTTCACTACCACTACTCCTCGCCATTAATCCTGCTCCAGCTCCTGCTCCTGCTCCTTCTTCTCTGCAGCTCGATATAGCTCCCTGTACTTTCCCGACTTTTCACACAGATTCTTGAACAAGGACCCGTCCTGCCTCAACAGGTTCTATCACCGTCAGCCCCTCACTCTTCATCATGAACACTAGATCTTTTGACTTGCGATGGGCGTATCAAACTCTGCCACTTTACCATCGGCAAGCACCAACAGCCTATCGTAGTCTATCACCGAAGACAACCTATGCGCAATCGTCAACAAGGTCGAACTCTTGAATTCTGATCGGATCGCCCGCTGAATCGCCTCGTCTGTCGCAAAGTCCACCGAGGCCGTCGCTTCGTCCATGATCTGAAACATCAGCTACTGCATGTTGTCAAGCATGGTGAGCATGGCAGCAGGACAGCTCACGATCAAGTTGGATCGGCGGAGCAACGCTCGAGCCATCGCAATCAGCTGTCGTTGACCCTGAGAAAAGTTGCCTCCTCCAGCCGAGACTTCGGTCGAAAGCGTGATGGTCACCTTGGGCCCTCCAGACTTGAGCGAGCTCGCACTCGAGCCTTCCTTTTCTTGTTTACTCTCTGCGGCAAGAGCAGCGACCCGATGAGACGAAGGGATCCTGCTTGGAGCCCGGCTTTGCGAAGGGGTTTCCGACGACGGTCCAAGGTTGACTCGAGCCAGAGCATCCAGGAGATCCTCGTCCGAGTGCTCGTTGAACGGATCCAAGTTCTCCCGTACAGTACCAGAAAAGAGCACGGCATCTGTACTGTCAGCTGTGGTCACAAGCATAGACCAGATAGCTGACCTTGAGGAATATAAGTGATCCTGGAACGCTGCATCGCATGAGCTTGACAAACGGACCACGGACAACCGCAGCTCACCAGATCGTCCACCCCGATCGAAGTAATATCAATCCCATCCAACACAATCTTCCCAGCCGTCGGATCTGTAAACCTCAACAGGCTCATCGCCAATGTCGATTTCCCACTCCCCGTCCTCCCTATCAACCCAATCTTTTCCCCTGCACGAATATCAAACGACCCCTTGAACACCGACGGCAGATCCGGCGCGTACTTGATCTCGAGATCCTGGGCAGACAAAAACGATTCGGCGTTGTCGGTAGAAGGCCAGTATGCGGGAGGTCGACGATTGGCAATTGTTGCGGGGGGCTCTTGAGGGATTTGGAGGTACTCCTGCACCCGCTCGACCGCGTTGAAGTCCATCTCGAGTTGACCCCAGAATCGAGAGACCCAATAACATGCAGAGACAAACGATTGGGCGGAAAGAATGGCCATTCCTGCTGATCCGGCTTGAACAGCTCCAGACAGGGCGAAGAGCGTGGTAAGGAATGTCGAGAGGGCGCCGAGAACGTCAAAGCGGAGAAGAAGCCATCGGTTCATCATCTGAGCAGTCAGCTTGCTTCAAGTATAGATTCATCATAGCTCACCCAGTAGTAGTAGAAAGCAGAGTTGGTCTTGTCCACAGCCTCACAGAGCTGGCTCATGAACCTCGCCTCAACTGAAAACGCTCGAACAGATACAACTCCATCGAGCAGCTCTGCAAAGCCAGAGCTATTCCATTAGCTTCCTTCGCACTGTGTAAACTCACAAAATGGGCGACTTGAGGGTCGCTTCCAATCGTCGCAGAGATCGACCGACCCGAAGGTACAGCACCGAGTATTGCCAGTAGAGGAAGCTGATCACTGCAGCGGGGAGCAAAAACCAAGGGACGATGAAGGCTACGACGACCTAACGATTAGCTGAGCTCGATGCTACGCAGATCGACAGCCAACATACCACCGCTCCGATAAGACTGCCCATATACGCAAGGACAGTCTGTAATGCTCCGCTCAAGGATGAGTCGATAGTCTCGACATCTGCCTGTCAGTACCTGCGCTTCATCGGATTAGAGTACCCTGCGCACCTCGAGAGAACCGATTGATGATCCGACCGACAGGTGTGACCGTGAAGAATCGTATCGAGCCTGGAAGTTAGCACGGTGAAACAGCATCATACCAAATCGGCTTACCTCTCATCACCACGTCGAGCAACCGATTATGTATAGCACTACAATTAGCTGACAATCTGGTGTTCCCTGGAGGACTCGCATTGAGGCTCGATATTGACCCCAAGACCCAACAGCACTTGAAGTGACGGACAGTATGGCATCGAGAATCACTAGCTCGTCAGCTCGGCTGCATCAGTGCCCGATAACTCACCTATAGCAGCGTAAACGCCAAGGTAGAAACCCGGATGGGTGCTTGCAGATGGGCTGACGAGTCAGCTTGGCACTGTTAAATAAGGCCAAGACCTGTCAGCTCACAGATGCTTCAGAATCGGATCGGCAGCAGCAGCAGTAGCCGAAAGAACGTCCGTCGCGTTCCCAGAGACAACGAGAGGCGAGTGGTGCAAGACGTGTTGATGCAGGCTGGCGTGATGATATCCGTCCATACCAATGCCGCTCGCAGGTCTGACAAACGACCATACCGTCTGCAACCTCGTCGTATACGCTGGCTATCAGCTTCTACATGTGGCCAACAACGCTGTACTGACCTTCACCCCACACTTTCAACCAGTATCGCTCTCCTACCGTGAATAGCTGAAGGACAACTAGGTTGTCAGCTGCTTCCTCGCGCGTGGAAGATGTACTCGCCAAGCAAGATCAAAGCAAAGACCCAGGTGATATACGTCGCCGAGGTGATGTACAGCTTGTAAGTGCTCCACTTGACGTTCCCTATTGCTCTCTCCTCATCTACCAAGTCAGCTATACTCAATGATAGATGCGGCTGACAGCTCACCTTGAATGAGCTTCTTCCCGGGGCCCTTTTTCTTCTCCTTCTTCCCCTCGATATCCCCTTCGACCACCTCGACCTCTTGATCCACCTCTTCGTTTGCCGTCACCGGTCCATCTTTGGCCGCTTCCGCCTCTTCGAGCGCGATCAGCCCGTCTAACTCTCCGGCTTGTCGAAGTTCTGCTGGAGTGCCTTGGGCCTCGATACGGCCATCGAGCAGTCGGATGAGATAATCGGTACATGGCAACAACAGCTCGACGTGGTGAGATACCAAGATCTTACACTCTCAGCATCGATCTTGAGTGGAGGAGAGCAGCTACTCACGATAGTACGTCCCTTGAGCAGAGGACCTCGGAGACATTTATCGGTCAGGTGTTTGGCGGTATGAGAATCGACAGCGGCCAATGGGTCGTCCAGCAGCAAATGCTGCGTGTACGAGTAGACCGCTCGCGCTAATGCCACTCGAGCCTTTTGACCACCACTCACAAGTCAGCTTCATCCTCTGTCAAAGTATCATACCCAGCACTCACCTCAAAGAAACACCCTTTGCCCCAATCTCGGTCATATCTCCATCCTCTAGGACGTCAAGGTCCTGCGTCCTACCTCGTCAGCTCCACGAGCCTTTACAAGAACCCAAACCACTTACAAAGCACAAGCTTCCAAGGTCGCCTCGTACCGCTCTTCATCAAACTCCTCTCCGAACAAGATATTATCCTTGATACTCCTCTGCTGCAACCAAGGCGTCTGCGCCCCATACGCAATACTGTTCCTCAATCCCGTCTCCTTGTCCACCGTCGTAGGGTCTTTCGGAAGATAGCTCTTTCCCCTGATCAACTCCATCTCGCCAAGAAGAGCCGTGAGGCAGGCTGTTTTCCCACTCCCCGTCGGTCCGGTGATGACCGACAACTTGCCCAGTGGAAACTCGACGTTGAGATCGGTGAGATTGAACACGACCGGCTCGTCTACTGCGGTGGTGGTATCGTTTCCGGAGGGAGAAGTAGTAGTGGCGGGTTTAGGGTCTGCCTTGGAATCGGACTGTTTGCCAGTGTTCCATCTGAAGGTAGCGTTTTCAAAGCCGATCTTGGCGGGTCCTTGTGATCGAGCATATGGACTTCGCTTGAGAGACGAGACCCAGTCCGGCACTAGAGATCAGCTCTCTGACACAGCGACACAGGCCAAAAGCTTACCGTCATTTTCGTTTAAGAAGTCTTCGATTCGCTTGACCGAGACGAGTGCTTGCAGAGTGATCACAATCTACCCTATGAGCTCCTTCCACTCAAGGTATTGGTAACTCACATAGGTAGGAATGACGTTCAAGGGCATACGCAACATGGTGAAGAGCGAAATGGCGGTGAAAGCGACGGAAACGGTCAACTCTCGCTGAGCGATCACAATGTAGCTTTTGGTCATCTCTGCTCTGGGGCGAAGGTCGAAGAGCTCACCAGAAGAAGGAAACGAGGGTGACCAGTATAGGAGCCAGATTCCACAGCAAGGCAAAACACAATCCATTGAGCAGAGCTACACGCGTCAATCTCAGCTGACAAGCCGACCAGGGACAATCACTCACATCTGACCATAGTGCTCATCTCCTTCTTTCTCGCATCGGCCGCTCGATTTTTCCACTGCTCGATCCAAGCGAAAAACTTGATAAACTGCAGGGTCAATCTACGTTCGACAAAAGCCAATTTACCTGGATAGCACCGATGAGTTCGGTCATCACCCCAATACGCTTGTCTCGAGCCTTCAAGAGCTCCTGCGTGATCTAAGAAGATCAGCTTTTAGAGCACGGACCGATTCTGGCTAGACTGACCTTGACACTTCTGCCCGAGAAGAACGAATTGAGCGGGACAGCGACGAACAGGACGACAACTCCAGCAAACGCAGACCATCCGAGGATACTCCATCGTCAGCCTGATGTCCACCTAGTTTGATGTGCATACAAGCTCACTTGTATAGGAAGACGGAAGCGACGATGATCTCAAATGGACTGCCATAGATGTAATAAGCTCCCGCAATCGTGTTGGCGATCCTGGTCGTATCTCCTGCCGATCAGCTCGATACCACGACTAACACATGTCAACTGACCAGCCATAAGGTTGACCACCTTTCCCGTATCCGCATTAGTCTTCTTCTCCTTCTCCTTGTTCCCTCCTTCGTCTTCCTCTTTCGCGGTCACGACGCCTGAAGCGTCTTTCCTCCGTAGCGCCTTGTCGTAGATTGCAGCTGTCAACTCGGACCGAATCCGCACGGCCGCTCGTCGGCCGTGCCAAAGATGGAGAAGATCGGTGACCGCCTTGAGGGAAGAAGCGAGGAACGCCAGAAAAGCGTAAACATATGCTTTCGACATGGCAGCGGGTGATCGAACAGTCAACCCTTCCCTTATCAATTCAGCACAACCAAAAAAGCCAGCATCCAACTCTGAAATACTCACAGAATCCTCTTGAGAAAAAACGGGCCAGCATAGTTGAAAATCACGCTCAAGAGCGTGAAAGCGGCATCCATAGCCAGATCGAGTCGATTGGCAAGCAAGAGTTTCTTCAACAATGAGCTCGCTGCGATCTGTCGGAATCGGTCAAACACCAGGGCAGTCTTGATGGAGAGTGACATGTTGGGCAGATCCTCCACTTCCAATTCTTTGGTATTGCCAAAGGTGATGAACGAGTTGACCCATGTAAAGGAGAGCCAAGAAGCCATAGAGACTGT
>JALPCD010000232.1:0-18074 GCA_026538415.1 Cryptococcus sp. GC_Crypt_1
GTGCAGGAGCAGGGAGGGTACGGGGGCGAAGTGCAGGAGGACGAATTTGCTGAAGCGGACGAGGTCGAGGTCGATGGTGATGGCGGCATCTACGACGGATACGAGACTCTTCGGCCGTCTATCCCATCGTCCAGTCTTAACCTCCTCTATGGACAGTACATGCTGTCGAATCGCGCTTTCCAGTCTGCTCTTTGCACGTTCTCTTCTCGAACTTGTTTAAGAAGCAAAGCTGACATTCAGTCTACCTGTTTAGGGCATACGAGATCACACCCAACGAACCCTTCATTTGTTTCTGTATAGCGCAAGCGTACTTTGGTCGATGCTCCAATCGACAAAGCGACAATCGAAATCACCAGATCGCCACGGGTATGATGTTTCTCAGCAAGTATAGGGATCTCTCGGCGAAAGATGCGATATCGGTGGAGGAGGTGGAATACAACTTTGGGCGGGCGTTCAACCAGATTGGAGTTACGCATTTGGCTGTGGAACATTACGAGAGGGTACTGAGGTCGGTGGGACAGAGGATGGAGGAGGCGGGACCTATGGATGCCGAGGTGGGTGTACTGTTGCAAAGGACAAGCTATGAATGCTGATCAGCAGGAGGTAAAAATGACCAGTCTGGCGATGAAGGCGGCGCATTGCTTGTTACAGCTTTATTCGGCGGTGGGAAACCTGGAGCTGGTCAAGCAGAAGGCAAAGTGGCTCGCTATATGAGGAGGACAGAGATGACAGTGAATTTCGATGGAGGACGAGTCATGCGCATTACGAAAAGGGACGACTTCTATTTGTTGTAGACCATGACTCGCACGAAACGACATGCAGAAGAACATTATTGCTACGATTCCTATCTGTATAACCAGCTTAGCACCTCAATCCAGAATGGTCAGCATGACATACATACATACTTGATGATACTGTACAACATACGACATAGCGCTCGAGGATGACATGATTAGGTCAGAGGGCTGCGATGAATATTGGGAGCCGGGATGGCGTGTAGAGCGGTGGGATTGGATCGACGTGCAGCTCGCCAGGTGGATCATCAAGCTGTTGCTTGGTTGAGATTGATGTACCTGGCGCAGCACTAGGAAATTTAGCCCAACCAAAACGCCAAAAGCAAACGTCGACTCACCACATCGCAAGCTAATCGTCCATCTCGCCCATAAATTCGTCCCCGTCACTCAGCTCGCCCATATCACTCATCTTGTCCTCCTCATCGTCGTCGTCTTCTTCATCCTCCTCATGCGCGTCGCCATTCGCCGTTGTTCCGTTGACCTTCCCATTCACACCCGCCGCCGCCTTTCCATTTTCAGCCGTCCCACTCGCCTTCGCCTTCTCCAGCTTCTTCGCCCTCGGCACAAGCTCCTGCTCTTCGTCATCCTCATCATCATCCGCCGCCTGATCTGCGTCTAATGGTGTAGCGTACTTTTCGACGTAGCTCTCGACCTTTTTGGCGTAACCGAGGGGATCTCGCATGAGGAGGGCGGCGGCTTCCCCATTGAGAGGGTCGGCGGGATTGGGATAACGTAGGAGTTGGGGGAGGAAGACTTCGAAGATGTTGATGAGCTCTGCACGTCAGCGCGGGAGATAGGACAAGGTAGAAGGTGGGACTGACCGAACATGGGGGACCAGGTCTGATTTATAACGTCTAAGCAGACAGATCCTGATCTGCAGCATGAGCGAAAGCCGATTACAGAAGCAAGGAGGAAGGGATGACAACTGGTGGAAAGCGGGATCAACGTACATCTCGTCGATGTTGGGGTGGAAGATCTTGTTCATGAAACCTATGCTGGGCGATTTGTAGGGGAATTGTTCGGGCAGCTCGACGTGGATCTTCCACACTCCTTTCGCAAAGGGGGCTGCGCGTCAGCTCTATCCAGACCCTGCGCAAATCACATCCAGAGTCATGAGAAGGAAGGTAGCTGTGCGAGGTTGACAATCATCCATCGAGCAGATAGGAGAGTCCAAGGGTGGCAAGGAAGAGGTAGCGTCGAGGGAGACTCACTCTCTGTTGGGCCGTGAAATTTGACGTAGAACTCTGACATCTTGTTGTTCACCAGGGTCACCTGATAGTCCGACATCAAGCTGGGACATTATTATCATCGCCAATACAGTGAGGATAGATCGCAGTGAAGGTGACGCGAGGAGGCAGATGAGCGGGTGTAGGGTATAGGTGGCAAGGGATAAGCGAAGGAATGTCAGCGAAGGGCCACTATACAAAGCTTTTGACTTACAGCTTCATCACATCGGTATCCACCCGTCTCTTTGGCGAACTGTGTCAAGTCAGCATTTGCAGCATTTGCATACGCTTGGGACGTCGATGAGAGGAGACGAGTCGAGCGGTGGCGTGATAAGGAAATGAGAGAGGAGGGGAAGACTTATCATGGTGCGCCGCCGTTGTTGGAAGAGAATGGCGAGATGTCCAGCGGTGGCTGCAATATGAAAGGGGTTTGTCGAAGTGTGCTGATCGCTGCCGCGGTCGCTATATTGCTCGGTCGAGCTGATATTGGGGTGGTTATATGGGATGGATGAATGAGAGACAAGGCAAAGGGGGGATTGAACGGTTGAGCACAACCGGGAAGGTCATCCAGGAGCCCCACATTAGGGTTAGGCATGCACGACTTGTTCTGCAAAATAGGCATCACACGACATCCTTCGCATTCACCTCTCTTTCATAGGTGGTTCGTCGGTCCATACTCTGCGATACACCTTTCATCCCACCATGACGCCTCAACATCCCCTCTTGCCGCCAATGCCATCGTCTTCCTCTACATCACCCCTCTCGAGGTCCTTTTTCGCCCCTTCGCCAAACGAGGCATCGCACTCGTACCACCCGAAAGATACTGGAGCTCTGGTCGGACAGACGACTCTGATCGGTCTCGGAGTGGGGACTCTGGTCAGTTCGCTGCAGAATGCGCTAGACAAGTGAGTAGGCATCGGTACGGGGTAGAGTCAAGCTGATGGAAAGGCACCAAAAGGGAGCTATGGGTATTTTCACGAGGACGGGTGGAACTATCGCCTATTTCAGTATGTGGCCTTGCAGACGCAGCGACAAGATGGAGCTGATAACGTAGCTGCATTGGGGTTCATGTTCTCTAGTGTGTCGGCGGTTACTGCGAACGTTCGAGAGGTAGGTCCTTGGTCGAGGTTTATGCAAGCGATAGGGTAGACTGACGTTTAGACGGACGACTGGAGAAACGGAGCGACGGGTGCTTGTGCTGCCGGATTCATCGCTGGCATCAAAGGTATGTCGCGGCAACCCATCTACCCATGTCACAATCTCTCCAGATCTATTCGTAGACTTCATTCGAGAGGTAGAGCACGAGCTGACATGTAGCTAAATCCCTACCAACCGCTGTCGGAGGATGCGCCTTGATGGGTACACTCGTCGGTACATACGAAGCTGCCGGGGGAGTAAGTCTTGACCCTCATCTTGGAGTGATATCCGTGGCCATCTGCTGACGCTGCAGTCACTCTCTGGAGCGCACAGCACACCGCTGACTAGGCCTGAACAAGAGGAAGCTCGAAAAGCTTGGTTCAAGCCTCGACGTGCACCTGGCCTGAAAGAGGAGCTCGGAGCTGCTCAGCCCGCCTAGATATGTGGACACCGGGTCGAGGAAGAGGAAGGGGAAGGGAGTGTGCCGCGTGCGAGGAGGGGCGAGGTGAAGAAGGATGGGTGTCGGTAGAGCTGGGGTAGACGCTGGGCGAACTATATTATGCGAGAAAAGATGCATCGACTTCTACATCTACCTGGGTCGTCCGCTTATTGCCTGTGACCTGTGTTTTGCAGCCGGTAACCCTCCCTCTGAGAGACGCAAGGGTACAGGAGTGCAAGCAACATTTGCATAGTATCGTTGGCAGTATAGGCTGTCGGAGATGGGAGCCAAGTCCACTGCCAGTATGCCCAAGATGGGGTGCATGATTAAGTGATCCTCTCTCAACCAGTCGCGTCCTTACAAGTCACGTGATATGACCCTCGCTGGCTACTCGCAGGCGATATGTTACGTAAACTATGCGCTCAACATGGGCCAACCCCATCCGACAGCACATCCCATCCCTTGCAACCCTGCAACACTCGTCCTCGCTTTCATGACTCGTTGATTCCTTCGCGACTGCATCTGACACTCTCATTCTCATTCGACCCGGTGGTAGGTAGCATCTCCCCTCTGTCTTTCTCGACACGACTCATCGACAACCCTCGACAGCAATAGCAGCCATGGCGAGCGGTCTACCTGTAAGTCTGACCCCTTCTGCGCGTTTGCCATCAACCCCTTGTCTCATCCCGTCAAAGCCAGTGGACCATCGCGTCTTCGTCTGCCCTGTTCAGCCACCCTCTTCCTCTTCATGTCCACCCAAGAATTATCGCTGATCATTCTTCTTTCTCTTCTGCATCAATCCATCTACCCCTCTACTACGCGATATGACACACATACAGACCCGAACTCGAGCGCGAAAGATCGACGAAAATGCCCCTCCAACTCTGCGTTCCACGCGATCCTCCGCCTCGACCACGACGCTCGGTAAACCATCCATCACTTCTACTCTTCCTTCGCAAAGCGCCAAACGATCTGCGACCGACATGGCGACCGGAGGTGCTGGCGCGTTGAGCAAGATTCCTAAACCCGTCATGACGCGTACCAAGTCTTCCACCGCAGCGCCTTCCACGCTCTCCTCTACTGCTCCTGTCCGATCACGCGCTGCGCTTGGAGATCGGACCAATGCTGTGAAGAGGGACGTCACTGGGAAAGATGGGAAGATTGGAGAAAAGAAAGGGTTGAAGGATGTCGGAGTGAAGGAGGACAAGGCGCCCGCGGCTGTCGTCAAGAAGAGGACTATCGCTTCGACCGCTTCTTCTAGCTCGACTTCGACTATCCGACCGTCTGCTACTCGAGCGTCGTCCAAGTCGACAATCGCTTCGACCTCGTCGTTGTCGCAAAAGAGGGAGGTGTTGGTCGATGTGCGAGCAAAGGAGTTGGAGAAGGAGGTCAAAGAGCCGGCACGTAAGAAGAGAAAGACCAGCAGTCCTGTCATTGCTGAGCCGGCGGAGGAAGTGGGGGTCGAGGATGAGCTGGATGAGGGGCACTACGATGTGGACGGTACGGAGATTCTCTTGTCGAGCGGTGGCAAGCCGGTTGGGTTGAGGTCGCCAAAGCGAATGGTAGCGAAGGATGAGGGTTGGGAGGACTTAGATGCGGAGGATGAGGGAGATCCGTCCATGGTCAGCGAGTATGTCATCGACGCGTTCAACTATATGATGGACATCGAGGTGAGTCGCTCTTCGTCTTGCGTAGGGCTTTGGTCACTGACATTTCAGCATGTGACCATGCCTGAGCCCGACTACATGAACGACCAGACCGAACTCCAGTGGAAGATGCGCACGATTCTCATGGACTGGCTGGTCGAGGTCCATTCCAAATTCCGACTCTTGCCCGAAACGCTCTTCATCGCTGTCAACTTGGTCGACCGCTTCCTCTCTAAACGAGTCATCTCGCTCGTCAAATTTCAACTCGTCGGCCTCACCGCTCTGTTTGTCGCTTCAAAGTACGAGGAGATTGTCTGTCCCTCGATCACCCACTTTCTCCACATGGCCGAAGGTGGATACACCGTCGACGAGATCCTCAAGGCCGAGAGGTACTTGCTCTCCTCTATCAACTTCGACCTCTCGTACCCCAACCCTATCCACTTTCTTCGGCGTATCAGCAAGGCCGACGCGTATGATATCCAGGTCAGGACGATTGCCAAGTTTTTGGTGGAGATCAGTGCGGTAGACCACCGACTCATGTCGTTTACTCCGTCGCTGTTGGCCGCTGCGGCGATGTACCTCTCCAGGTTATGTCTTGAGCGAGGATCATGGGTGAGTCGAGTCTGTCTTAATGGGTTGAACGTTCGCTGACTAGCAGAACGCCAATTTGGTCCACTACTCGACCTACTCGGTCAAAGAGCTCATTGAGCCTGCTCAGGTCATGCTCGACTGGCTGCTCGACCCAGAGATCAACACCAACTCGTCCTTCTACAAGAAGGTGAGTCCTTCTCTAACTTGTCCTTTGACACCTGGCTGACTTGAAGTACGCCTCGAAGAAGCATATGAAGGCGTCCCACTACATGCTGTCCTGGGCGACGAACCGATGGGTCGATAGCGTGCTCGGGACATCGGAGGACATGGGCTGTGAACTATACGTCGAAGCTGGCATCACTCCTCCGCAATCTCGGCTTGCCGGCGGTAGCGCAGAACAAAACGCTTGACGACGGTTTATGGTCTGCCTCGCCCCGCCTCACCTCTTCACGCTCGCTCTTGAATACAATATAACGACAACTCTTTTCACGATTTATGCCCCTGTCCCTGTGCCTTCGTCGACTGCTAAGGTGGTCGACACGCCTAGACCCGCCCCGACACATACGGCGGGCACTATGTATAGCGGTACGACTAAGCAATATGACAGCGTCTTCTGTTTGTCTCCTTCTCGCTCTTCGGAATCGGCAATCGTCTCATCCCTTCTTGACACCGCTGTCACTTGCCGGCTTCTCCTCCTTCTGCTCCCAGCGCTGCTCGCAGCGACGGGTCCAACTTTTCCTGGTTTCTCTTTATTTTCTGCATGGCGTCGGGACGACATGGCATGGTATGGCGTGATGACGATGATGATGATGATGATGTACGAGGAGGATAGGGTGGTTTGTACATAGTCTTCTTCTATAGGATACGACGACCACAAGCACGGATGCACGCATGTTACAACAAGTTCCGACTGTCTTTGACCGCGGCGGCCAACCTGACTTGATGAGGCAAGGGCGTACGCGTAGGTGAGACGCGATCTCGGCCATGCTGATGTAGGGGGTCCTTTCCAGGCCAGGAAAGGAGGGCAAAATTTAAGAATCTTTTGCTCGACGTAAACATCGACCTAGATGTATCTTCCAGTCCATTGCGCATCCGTGTAGCCAGCGACGAGGTAAGATAGATACTGTCAGGAGCGAGACTGGTCACTATGCGTAAATATCCCATGGATGCAATTACCTGAAGCGGTATAAAGACATTGTATCAGCGTGGTGCTAGCACGTCCACCTCATCTAATCCTGTTCCCGCCCTTGCCGGCGAACTCACAATTACCGACGCCCTACCCCTCCCCGGCCAAGTCTGGATACAAAGGTGACTTTGGGGTCTTCTCTTCTCTTGAGACCTCGATCTTCTTCTCCCCTCCGGCTGCACAAGCTTCGTCTGTCTCTGTCTCGACACCTGTTCTAGGACCTTTGCGTTCTCGACAGCAAACGTACACCCGTACCGCTTCTCAGCTTGTTCAGTGAGTTGAATCAACCCTCTCTTCCTATCTTCCCCCTCGCGCGTTGTGATCTCTGGGGCGTCGGGTAAAGCGTTTTGGAGATACACTGGGCTTGAGAGCATGTAGAAGCGAATGCTGACGGTACAGTCAAGCGCAACAATTATGGCTCCCCCCAAAGGCGCCGATACGGTGGGTTCTTCCCCTCCCTTCTCCTTGTCCAACCCTTTCTCGGTTTTAGGCTGCTCTGCAAGAAGAGAATGGAGGAGGATGTAATGAATGATGCGAAGGGATGGAGCTGATGGTCAGGCGAGAGATGCTGGAGCTGTCACTGGCCTCGAGGGTATCTTCAGCAACATGCGAATGGGGGAAGAGTCGCTTAACGGTGAGTCGGTCCTGATCTCTCTTCCTGCTTGGTATCAGTCCTGCTATGCGATCCCTTTCCTCGGCGTGAGCAAGGAACAGTGCGCTGACGAGATAGAGTATCATCCTCGACCTGGCGTCGGAAGCTCTGGCAAGACCATCCAGGTCTTCGCCAACATGTATCAGACGCGATTTAAGAACCAAGGCAAGGAGACAAACTCCATCAAGTGAGTCTCTCCCATCTTCTTATTCTTCTTCTTCTCCCCCTCGTGCATCCTTTTTTTTGGTCGATCTCGCCGGCTGACGAGATAGCCATTACGACGTTGAGATCAACCCCGTCGTCAAGGTCGCCAACCAGAAAAAGCCTCGAGCTCTTCTTTGGGAAGTCTGGCAACAGCTTCAGAAGGAGGTTAAAGGAGATGCGAAGAAGGTGCTTGACGCTGCGGCGTACGATATGGTGTAAGCTTTTTTTTTAGTACCAGGTTGAAATGTGGGCTAACGAGTGCAGTAAGAACATGTACACGCCCTTTGCCTTCTCGGGCGACGGCAAGGTCAGTCCTGCTGTGGTGCTGCACAATGGAAAATAACGCTGACGTGCAGATGGAATTCATCGTCGTTCTTGCTGAAGATGACAAGGAACCGGATGATCGTCGACGTTTCAAGGTTCAATTTGCTCTTGCCAACGTGATCGACCTGAACTCGCTTTCTGAATTCTGCTTGGGTCAGAAGCAGAATGAGAAGACCAAGGAGACCATGGTGAGAAGACTAGATTTCGAAGTAGGTGCAAATTCGAGCCTGACGGTGTAGTTGGTTGCTATCCAAGCCATGAACGTTCTCTTTCGACAGGATCCGACTGTTCGATTCAAGGCCGTCGGCGCCCAAGGCCGACGATTCTTTGGGACTGGTGAGCTCGAGTCTTATCTTCTTGCTCACAGAGCTGACGATCTAGCTGGAGCAACCCCTATCGCCGGTGGAGGTGTCGTTTACAACGGTTTTGCTCAGTGAGCTCCCCCCTTCCTGCTCTTTTGGATGCTCCTGCTGATAGACTAGGTCGTTCCGATTCACGTCTTCTGGTCTTCCTGCGGTTCAGCTCGATACTGCCTACTCTGCCTTTGTCCAGGCTGGACCACTTTTGGTGAGTTTGCTTCCCATTTTCCCGTTCCCTCAGACTGACTCGCAGAACGTCGTCGCTGGCATGCTTGGTGGGGGTGGTGGTGGAGGAGGAGGCCGAGGTGGCCGAGGCGGTGGACCGGGTGATCGAGGAGGTAGAGGCGGACGAGGAGGAGGTCGAGGTGGTTTTGGTGGTGGAGGCGGTGGAGGATCCGATCTTCAACAAATCCCGCCTCCTCAACTTCGAAAGCTCAACGAGGTTCTTCGAATGGCCAAGTTTACCGTGTCTCACCGGTCAGTCGTACCGTATCCCATATCTCACTTGACTGACGAGGTAGAAAGACGAGCCGAATCTTCACCATGAGAGGTCTTACCTCCCAGTGTGCTGCCGACCTCAAGTTCTTGCTGAATGGGAAAGATGGAAAGGCCGACCGAATGGTCACGGTGGAGAAGTACATGAAGGGTGAGTCGTCAATTCATTATCTGGGCTGATGGGTAGAGCAGTACAACTATGATGTCAAGAAACCCCGTCTCCCTTGTGTCCAGTACGGCACCAAGTTTTACCTCCCGTATGTCTACCGCAATGAGCTCTGGATTTGAGGTGGACTTACGTGTAGTATGGAGTGCGTCGTCCTCCAAGAGTTCAACTCGATCCCGATGCGATCGCTGGCGGCCGAGCAAACTGCCGATGTGAGGTTTCCTCCCCCTCAGGTCGATCTCGTAGCTCATCGTCTAGATGATCCGAGTTGCTGCCAAAGCTCCGCCAGAGCGACGAGCTATGAGTAAGTCGTATGCCCTTGTTATGGTGTTCTCCGCTGAATTTGCGGTCGACAATTGGCGACAAGAGCTCAACTACCAAAACCTGCCTAAGGTGAAAGCCTGGGGTGTCGAGGTCCAGACGCAAATGATGCAGCTCAAGGCTCGAGTCCTTCAACCGCCCAACATCCAGTACGGCGCCAACAAGACTGCTCGAGCGCAATTCGGGTGAGCTGGTGTGATCCCGCTTGGGAGTAAGCTGACTTGAACAGAGGTTGGAACTTGAAGGGCGTCAAGGTATGTTTATTTCGAGCGGGGGAGTGGGTATGGCTGATGTCGTAGTTCACTCGACCGGGAGCCAAGCTCAAGTCGTGGGCTGTTCTCTCGCTTGACCGATACGTCGGTCCACAGGAGATGGGTGAGTTGACCCATTTGAGGTTTTCCCAAGATGCCGAGCTGACTTCGTTAGGCAATTTCGTCCAGCAGTATGTCTACTGCCGATCTTACAACCACTAGTATCAGACTGATCTGCAGGCTGGTCAAGGTGCTCAACGTCGGTGGATGTCCTGTCGAGAACACCCAGCCGCCTATGATCCAGCAAAACCCGGATACCAACGGACCTGACGGTGGTATCAAGCCTGCTATGCAACAGGCTGCTCGAGCCGCATACGACCAGTCGAAGCTTGCGCCTCAGCTTATCATCGTCGTCTTGCCTGTGAGCAGCTTGCACCTCTTTCATGATGACTCAGCTGACAGGACAGCGAAAGGAGCAGATGATGTATGGGATCGTCAAGCAGATCGGGGGTGAGTGGACCACTATCTATTATGGTGTATCGCTGACAGTCTCGCAGCTGAGGGTCTTCTCAAGGTACGTTATGCTTACGGCTTTGGAATGCTGCATGCTGACGCTGTAGCCCGTCGTGACACAATGTCTGCAGGGACAAAAGGTCAAGGGCGACCGAGGGATGGAGCAATACCTCGGAAACGTTTCGATGAAGATCCACGCCAAGGTGAGATGCCAGATGCCACGTCCTACGACTGGACTGACCCCTTAGATGGGTGGTGTTACCCACGAGGTCAATATCTCGCCCAATGCTTTGGACAAGAAGACCATGATGATGGGAGCCGATGTGAGCTTCCTCTCGAGTTCTTTTGCCTCAGCTGACCGATAGGTGTCTCATCCTCCTCAGCGAGGTGGATTGATCCAACCATCGATTGCGGTCACCGTCGCTTCGACTTCTGGCGACAACGTGCGATTCATGCCATGCATGCGTCTTCAAGAAGGCAGGGTGTGAGTGTTGTTCCCCTCACACGCTTGTACCATGTGCTGACTGGTAGCGAGATCATCCAAGACCTCGCCGAGATGGTGCACACCCATTTGCTCAAGTTCCAAAACACCAGCGGCGGCAAGCTTCCCGAGAAGATCATCATGTTCCGAGACGGTGTATCGGAGGGTCAGTATGGTCAATGCGTCGCGTTGGAGGCCAAGGCGATCAAGCAGGCGTGCAACAATTTTAATGGCTACAAGCCCAAGCTGACCTTTGTCATCTGTGCCAAACGAGTGAGTCCTCTCGTGTCATGTGAAGGTTTCCTCGCTGATAGGCAGCACTCGATGCGATTCTTCGCGGCAAACGATGCGGACAAGGACCGAACCGGCAACTTGCCCGCCGGTACCGTGGTTGACACTGGAGTCGTCCACCCCTTTGCGTTCGACTTTTACCTCCAAGCTCATGCCGGTCTTCAAGGTACTGCCAAGCCTACGCATTATATCGTGGTCAAGGATGAGATTGGATTTACTGCCGACTCTATGCAGAACCTCTGCAATACCTTGTAAGTTGATATATTCCGGGTAGCAGGTGAGAAAAGAGCTGACAAAGTCAGGTGTTACTCGTACGCTCGAGCGATCCGATCCGTCTCGCTCATCCCCGTCGCTTACTACGCCGACCTCATCGCCACCAAAGCTCGAGACTTTGTCTACACCGACGACGACTCTGATGCTGCAACCATCTTGTCGAGTGGGAGTGGTCCGACGAATGCTACGTTTGATCCGCTCAAGTTAAAGAAGCGACTCGAGGCGAACCCCTCGTTCAACGAGGTCGGATGGGTGAGTCAAGAGCACTTCCTCCGACATATGGTAGCTGACGAGCAGTACATGTGATCTTGCAGACGTCGTAGCGCTTTCCTATACGGTCTCTTTTTCTCTCGCCTCGGCTCGCTTTTGCCCCCTCCCGAATACCTGATACAATCTCGTTTCTTTTCTCGTGTCGCACCTATACGAATGGGCGATCTTTCTTCCGTAGCTTGATGAGGATTGAATGTATTCCCACATGATTGGCCAATGGTTTGGTCTGCTTCATCTGAACATTTGTGCATTTGGATGGGGCGCGAAAAAAAATGGAGAGCTGGTTGAGCTGAAGAGATACTCTATGACGTTATGAAACAGCGCCTTTGAAACGAGCCTGGAATGACCTCTAGCTTGACTTTCGACCTCATTCCTTTCTCTTCACTCCGCATATTCATCCTCTCGCCTGTCGAACGGCGCCAGCACCCGAAATGTCAGCTCCATCCCTCCTCACGCCGCATGGGTATACATCTTCGACATGCGGATACTGCAGTCCTCCGGGCAGTCGATCATCCCGACCCTCCTCGAAGAAATACGGTCGTGAGTCAACCCTGTCCGCTCTCATACTCTATCATCTCCCATTATGGCTCTGAAATGGAGAGATCTTTGGGCTGACGGAGTAGTTTTGGCTCCTCAGATGACTTGCGAGGTGTGTTGAATTGCGTTGTGGGCGGCGGACGGGGGAGGTGGCTCATGATCAGTTCTATCAGAGATTGATCGATAGAGGATGGAGGAGATCGGGCAATTACGTGTATCAGTGAGCTCCCCCCTTCTTTTCCTTTCCTCAAAACTCCCCCACGGTTGTTCGTCCCACACCTGGCCCCCTTCTGCTTCTGCCCTTTCGAGAGCCCTGTCCTTTGCGGAAAGGGTGGAATTTGTAGGACTCGGTGTTATAAGTCGACGGTTGTGGGATAGGCTGACGAGATACAGTCCAGATATGGAACGAACGTGTTGTCCCCATTATACGATCCGTCTCGACGCGCTCGCTTTTAAGGTGGGGAAGAAACATCGACAAGTCGTCAATCGGTGGAATCGATATATCAGCGAGGGCTTGAAACCCGGAGAGTCGTCCACTTCTACAGCTTCGCCAGGCGGGTCAGGGGTCGACCGGGAAGCGATGACTATCGAATTGAGCGGGCTCGCATCTGAGATGGAAGATGGCAAGAAAAAGGAGACGGACACAAGCAAGGGGAAAGTCAACGGCAAGGGTAAAGAAAAGGTAAAGGCGGAGGTATGGGAGTTTGGAAGAGAGGTGAGGAGGTATGAAGATGGCTACGGGGAAGGAGGGCTGCACCGCTATACCGTGAGTGCACTGTTATCGCCTGCTCTATATGAGTCCTTGTAGAGGTGTTGATGCTGACTTGTAGACGGAACTCATACCTGCGAAAGCCACGCCAGGGACATTTGAGCTATACAAAAAGTACCAGGTGGCTGTGCATAATGATAGACCGGACGAGGTGTCTATGAGGGGCTTCTCGAGGTTCTTGTGCGATAGCCCTCTCAACGTATGTCCCTTGCCTGACCTGTCAAGTTGAAGTGGGAGTCTGATGGATAGGGCGGGAGTATACCGTATGGCAAAGGAAAGGAGACGGCTCGGCTACCTAAAACGTGGGGATCATATCACCTTTGTGAGTCACAGATTTGTTACTTGGAAGTAGCAGACTGACGATTGCAGTATATCGAGTGGACGGTCGACTGGTCGGGATATCGGTGGTCGACATCTTACCTCGCTGTGTATCGTCTGTCTACTTCATCTGGGATCCCGACTTTGCATGGGCCAGCTTGGGCAAGTTGTCGGCTATGAGGGAGATCCAGATGGCGAGGGATTTGCACGATGCAGGAGTGGTGGATCTGCAATGGCTGTACATGGGTCAGTCGGCTTCTTCCACACTTAAAAAGTTCAGGTAGACATGACGATGCTGATGGGCAGGCTACTGGATACCGGACTGTGCAAAAATGGTGTACAAGTCGGAGTACGCCCCTTCGTACCTTCTCGACCCGGTGAGTCGATCCTGTTTTTCAGGATACCCGAGCATGGCAAGCTGACCGGGGAAGAACACCAACGTATTCCATCAGCTGAACACCAAGCTAGACGACTTTCTAAAGTCACATCCTGCTGGATACTTCCCCTTTGCCGACATACTATCCGGCAAGTCCGACGATGTACCTAGGACTCGCTCGACTGGCGGTGCTGGAGACGGACAGGAAGAAGCAGCTGGGGCCACGGACGAAGAGATGCAGGATGAATTTCCGAGAGGTTTCATACCGGGCTTTACGGATCCCAGGTCGTATACGAAAAACGAGATGGATGAGCTGCTGGTCTTGATCAAAGGAAGAGGGGCTCGAGCTGGATCTCGACTCGTTGCTGTAGGGGTGAGTCGTCTTTACAATGCTGTCGCTTCTTGGCAGTCGTGGTGGTGGAGATGGGCTGATATAGTAGGACCTGTCGTTTGGGGACATGGAAGGCGCTCTGATGGAGATACGGGAAATGGTGGCTGCGGTAGGGATGGACATGATGGGCAAGAGTGAGGCGGGACTCGAGGGGACCAAGGACAAAGGGTTGTTGTATTTCGGGTAGAATGCGGGGAGCTCATGGCAATTCTTGACATGCATTGTGCAGACATTTTTCCTCTACAGTATATGTGGCTACAACCAGGGCAACGGAATTCGAATAGTATCGCCTCCCTTGGCCATGCTTAGTCTTCGAGGTCGGGTACGACAGGTCGATCTAGCCATCCGGCTCTCCATCCCAATACATTCAAGAACCACCCGCTCAATCCCCATACTTGCAGCTCGTCATCCGTCCTTGGTATACAGTGATCTCCCGCTCTGAGCTTCCAGTAAGGTCGATGAGGCGCCAGGCGAAAATAATGGATGGCAGTGCGAGATTGGACATCCTCGGACAGAACAGTGGAAGTCGAGGTGGAAGTGGTCGGGCTGGAGCTGGAGCTGTCAAGGATGGAGAGAGGAAGAGGGAGGATAGCCGAGACTTCCGAAGGGGAGGGTATGAGGGCTGATAGAGGTGGAGAAGTCAGGTTGGATGAGGTCGAGTAGTCGGACGAGCTGTGTAGAAAGCCCTGTAATGTTAGCTCTGCTCGACCCTATGACGCACATCATAATGCGAAAATGACCCTGGCGAGGGGTGGACATCTATTGTGGTACGGTGGGGAGGGATGTGCTCACGACGATGGGCCAGACTCGAGCTTTGTTTCCCAAGCTGTATTCGGGAGGTAGACTGCCGAGCAGCTCGACGTGGTCTGGTGGTATGGCGAGCTCCTCGTTGGCTTCTCGTAGAGCGGTATGAACCAGATCTACGTCTTCCTAAATTGTCAGAAATGTCCGACTCTGAGATTGACGTCTTCCTGCGGTCATACTGGATGACGACAGAACTCGAGAGATAGACGTACGGGATCAGCCTTTCCCCCGGCAAAGCTGAACATCAGATACGGCCAACGGAGACGGGGAAGACCGGGAAGCAGCTCACCCAGCTTCTCCAGCGTGGACACGCATGGAAGTAGCTCGCACTTGCATCAAGATATGCGCGGTCCCATTGATATTCATGAACGGTATCAACACCGCCGACTCTCGAGGTGTCTTGCCGCTAGGCGAAGGTGGGCAAGTATGAGCCGGTGCAGAAGAGAGGGGAAAGCGAGGTAATGGGTCGAGCACCTCTCGGAGCGCCTCCAGGTCTCTTCGAGCAAAGGTATGTATCGATCGACTGGTAAATTGGCTGGAGCATCGTGCTGTATGTCGAGAGAGGGTAAAGGAGGATAATCTCATTGTGCTTTGCGCGTTTACATTGTCGAGCGGTACCGGGTCGAGGTGGGATGGTGTGAGTGACGAAATCGCAACCTGTGACCCAAAATCCGAAACAACAAGATCCTCGACCTTTAATCTTACCTTGCCCTTCACCTCGACGCTCCTTTCTACCATTCGACCTCGCTAGATCTGCTGCATCTCCACAAAATCTATATCTACAGTCGTCATCTGATACTCAAACCATCGACCATGCCATCGTCCGCAGAGGACGAACGCATAGCGGCCTTCAAGGAAGCTACAAACCTACGCTCTGTGACTCGGAACGACCCATCAGTTTTGGAGATTGTCGATACGTCTGTGTACTCTGTCATATATCATTATGATGAGTCGGCTGGGCAGTGGGAGAAGCAGAAGCAGGAGGGTCCGTTGTTCATTGTTAGGAGGTACGTGGACAAAGTCTTCCTCCACGAAACACTTTGCCGTATCTTGAACAATCAATTGCATGGTGTTGGCCGTACTGCTGGCACAGAGGCGGATGGGTGTGTGCTGATGATACAGGGATAAATCACCAGAATGGGCGCTGTATATGCTCAATCGACAAGCTATCAAGAATATCACCATACCGCTCGTTCCAGGCGAGATGAAAGCTACAAAGGGGGACGAGAGGACATTACATCTCGCCAGACGGGGAGAGAGTGAGCTTGCCGTCTTTGCGGTATAAAGGAGAGTGAGAGGAGGCTGATAAGCGCAGAGTTGAGAAGGGGAGTGTGGTTCAGCGAAGAGGGGGACGTAGCGAGATTCCAGGAGGCCGTCATGAGGTGAGTCGCAAAATGGGCAGTAGGGTGGGATAGAGGCTGACGATATAAGGATATGTGGTGAACCGTCCAAGAAGGCTGGAGGTACGTCGATGACAACGACGATATCTACACCTTCGAGTGGTCCGAGTATGTCTGCAGCTTCTGGTGTGGGGTCTGGGGGAAATGATGGATTTGCTAGGCTCTTTGCTGGTCTACAAACAGTAAGCTCGATCTCATCCTCCAAATCTCGCTCAGTCGTACGAAGCTGACCGCTAGACAAGCACTCCCACATCGACACCTCCAACTCTACAACAGCTACCTCGACCCGACAGTCGTACCAACTTTCCTCCTACCGCTCCGACCACCGGCTCGTATATGCAAACGACCCACCATCAGCATCAATCTCAATCTCAATCTCAATCTCAATCTCAATCTCAATCTCGAAACGCTCCATCGCCCATCGAAAAAGCATCTCCACCGGTATCTCAACCCGTCTCAGCTGTACCAGAATCGTCCGCTCCTACTCCGTCGTTCGTTCCGCCAGCGTTTGTACAACCACCTGGACAGACTGTCGGCGATCTCCTCAGCTCAATCATGGGTTTCGCGCCTCCCCCGCCGTCTCGTCCCAGTGCCACTACCCACTCTCCTCATCCTGTCGTCACCGGAACCCCTGTACTCCCTGTACAGCATCCTCAAGCGCAACTCCCGGCTCAGTCGTCCTCGCCAGTCGTCCCACCAATGGCAGCCTCGTCTCCGATGCCAGAGCCCCACCCTCTTACTTCGATGCGCGTAGGAAACGCCTCTTTCGCCCAAGCCGCCGGTGCGACCTCGCCCATCCCCCCCACCACCCGACCAAACTTGCTCCAACAACAAGACTCGACGCACGCTACCCACTCAGCAGGCTCGTTTGACCGAAAGCAACAGACGCCCACGTTGTCTAGTATGGTATCGCCCAACATGCAGTCGCAGATCGGTCAACAGTCTCATCAACCGCCTGCACCGCATCGCACACGACACCTGCATGAGCTTCAGCATCATCATCAGCAACAACAACAATGGCATGCGCCGCCGCCTCGACCAAGCTCGAATACGAACGGCAATTTGCCGTCGCAACCGATGCAGGGCATGACTGACGGCCAACATCGTACGGTCCCTCCGCCTGGTCCTATACGAGACGCCATGGCAGAGTCGATAGTCGAAGCTATGGTGACGCGCAAAGACGGCGGCATGTACAGAGAGCCAGAGATGGCGCAGGACGCGGGCAAGACGATGTTTGTGCAGGATCTTTTGCACCTCTTGCATGTGAGTCGGCAGGTCCGGTGCGAATCTGCAGCTGATGCATCAGACCGATCAAGCGTTTGTACAGCAGGTCTGGGAGGGCTTTATGGGCAAGGCGGATGCGTCTAGGGCGAATGGGAGTCGGGATGATGGCCAGAGCCATCAACAACGTGGCGGTAGAGGTGGAAGAAGAGGAGGACCAGCGGGGGAGACGATATAGGCTGGAGGTGCGTAGATGCACTGGGGAAATGGAGCGCGACGTCGGAACAAGGGGTTTGACAAGTCAGGCGAGCGATCGCTGGGCGAGGGGTCTGCGAGATGCGTGCTGGACAGAGAGGCCGTGAAGGGTATCTGTTGGGGTGCAGAGGATGATCTACCACATTGTGTAGCATACATATCAATGGTCATGTAGAGCGATGCACCTGTGTAGAGGGTCAGACCGAGGTCCGGGAGTAGAAAATCGCTTCTCCGGGGAAATGGAGAAAGAAGTACGAAGATGCCCTCCCGCACCTGGGTCTCTCTGCCTTGTTTCCGCAAGTCGTCTCCCGCACCACGAGCACGTAGTGAGTAGTATGCAACAGCTGACCAAATGTAGACTGTCGTTTCTCCCTACTACATGGC
>JALPCD010000233.1:0-18064 GCA_026538415.1 Cryptococcus sp. GC_Crypt_1
GAAACAAGGTCTGGATCGAGAAGTCGAAGAGAGCTCGGTCGGTAGCGGAAAGTTGATCAAGGGAAAGATAGGGTGGAAGAAGATTCAAAGCAGAATCCCGGACGAAGAGACAAGGCCGAGAATGACGAGCTCGAGAGGGTACACCGAGGAGCCATGTCGCTCTGAGAAGGAGCGAAAGGTGATTGAGGGCACTGAGAAGAGGTGGTGGGACTGGTGAGCTCGATGTCTGATGGCTAAGCATCAGCTGAACAGCAGGTTCACTTGCCGTTAAACTACTTCATCTTGAGCACGCAGAAGAAGAAGAGACAGAGAGAAAGAGGGGCATGCCACTCGGTATACATGCAGCGGCATGTTGCGGACGTAGGGCAATTCGAGGAGCGAAGATGTCTAAACCTGACTACCGTCTGATTTGTTGTCCAGGGCCGATATCCGTTCCTTCTTTGCTATAGCCTTGACGTATACCACACTCGTGATGAGATAGTACACTGCGCAATCTACAGTCTAACACGTCAGCTTTTGGAGACTTCACGGATCTCGTGAGCTCACTTGGTACACCATGATGCCGACAAACGCAGCGACAAAGTAGAGCATCGCTCGAAGAGCGAGCGACCGATGTGCTGCCGTGCCACTCAACTGACTATCAAACAATACTCGTCGACGAGCGCGGGGGGACTTTGACGCACCATAGGTAGAGGAGCCTCTAAGAGTAGAGTGCAAAGCGAGATGAGGAGCGTGAAGATCTGCAACAGCGGAATCTTCACGACGATAGCGACCAGCGCTTTGTTACTGTCACCCGGGCTACTCGTCAGCTTTCCGATGCCATGCAGGGTTGCTACTGACATGATACCCGCTGGACCGAGTGTTCCTCCTCTACCGAATCAGCTATACTCTGCGTTATGGAGATAAGAGGGCTTACACAAAGTCCCAGAAGAACTTGGGGAAGAGGAACGCCCAGAATGAAGCTGTCCATCAGTATCTCACTCGTAGAGATGTCCAAGCTGGAGGCATGATGAGCTCACCCCATAGCATGTCTTCCGTCAGCTCGATGCCCTGCAGGAGGTGGAACCAGACTTACACGTAGCCGAAGCGAGAGCGAGGAGTCTGCCCCATTCGCACCAGATCAGATCACCCATTGTCGTCCAGCGAGAAATGTCGGTCCAGCCGTGAGCGATCCCAATGAGATGTCAAGTCGATGAAGGGGACCAGAAGCCAATTGAAAGGTGTCCGTACATACTTGAGACTGGACAAGGGCGTAACGCAGAGACCAGGAGTGATTTCGATGGTATACATGTAGCGGGTTATCGGTATCGAAGCGACCCCCCCGGTTGTCACCTGGTCACCCAGAGCTATCGATGTCGAGAGACAGTTTGAGTCTAAGTCTAAACTATTCGATTCATCTCGTCACAGGAGAGATAGCAGCATCATGGAGTGGGCTGATGAGTGTACATGGGGAGGTTATGGGAGAGTAACAAAGTGTCAAACCGAAGGCGAAAGGAAGGTCAATGCTGGGTCTCGGAGCAACTTAACAGGTCAGATTTGGCTTTCGTAATAGATTAGAGCTTGATTACAAAACATTTTGTACACCTGTCCACTCCGAGTCGATCTCGAGATTTCCTCGACTTTCAACATCCCATTCTGGTTTCTTGCTCGTCCTCGCTAACATGCCTCAACCAGCCGAAGCATCCTCGTCCTCCAACAATGCGGCCGAAGGGATCGCCCAAGCCGCTCGAAGCGCTTTCGAAGCGTCTCAGCTCGTCCCTGTCGACCAGCGCAATGTAGCCCTTCACGCTATCCGAAAAGTGCTAGAAGAGAACCGAGCCGACATCCTGGCAGCCAACAAGAAGGATATGGAAGTAGGTCCACTCCTATATCTGCGCCAGAGGAAAAGATTTGGAGGCTCATGATAGTCTGCCAACGAGCTTCTATCCCAAGGCAAGCTGTCTAGCTCGCTCGTGTCTCGACTTGACCTTGCCCGACCTGGGAAATTCGAAGCGATGCTGCAAGGAATATCCGATGTAGCGAGCCTCGACGTACCGACCGGAAAGGTGACTTTTGCCAAAGAGCTCGGACCTGGATTGGACCTGTATCGAGTGACTTGTCCTATTGGAGTGCTGTTGGTCATCTTTGAAGCTCGACCAGAGGTAGTGGTCAATATCGCTGCGCTGGCTATTCGCTCCGGCAAGTCCACACTGTCACTCTCATCTGTGGGTATATACTGACGAGTAGGTAACGCTGCGATTCTAAAAGGCGGAAAAGAATCCACGCAGACCGCTACGCTGCTCTCTTCGCTCATCTCCCAAGCGCTATCCACCACATCCATTCCGCCTACATTCATTCAGTCCGTCGCTACCCGCTCGGAAATCTCCTCGCTCCTCGCTCAAGATCGATACATCGACCTTGTCATGCCCAGAGGAGGAAACGAGCTGGTGCGAAGTATACAGAACTCAACGAGGATACCGGTCATGGGTCATGCAGATGGGATTTGCGCCGTCTACCTCGACGCCACGGCCAAGGAAGACAAAGCGGTCAGGATAGTGGTCGAATCAAAGGTGAGCTCCATCTCACGTTCAATGACGAGGTAGACTAATGTGTCAGACCGATTACATGGCAGCTTGCAATGCTGCGGAGACGCTGCTCGTCCATGAATCGCTGCTGAGCACCATCTGGCCCAAGGTCGCCGATGCACTCATGCAGGCCAAAGTGGCTCTGCGATGCGATCGATCTTCCCTCGACGCTGTGGCTTCCAATCCCCTCGCTTCTACCCTCGTCACCGCTTCAATCGACTCAGACTACTACACCGAATTCCTCGGTCCCACGCTTGCCGTCAAGGCCGTTCCCGATGCCGCATCCGCCATCCGGCATATTAACTCGCACTCTTCCCATCACACTGACTGCATCGTGACAGAAGATGAACCCACCATGTCGGCTTGGTGTAGAGGACTCGATTCGGCCAACTGCTATGTCAACGCGAGTACCCGTTTTGCGGATGGGACGAGGTATGGCTTGGGCACAGAGGTCGGGATCAGTACTGGCAAGACGCATGCTCGAGGACCGGTGGGGCTGGATGGCTTGGTGATCTACAAGTATATGATGAGGAGCAAGGTGGAGGGGGGGAGTCTGATAGCGGACCATGAGAAGAATGGGGGTAGCTATACCCATAAGGATTTGGAATTGGGCGAGCCGCCCTTCTAAGTAGTCTCCGAGCATATGCATACCAATCAATGTCATCCTGATGACTCCTGAAAGGTCTTTTGCACAGATTTCACCCGCAACAGCTCGATGTCTGCAACACGGATGAGTCTTGGTGGGTGGGATAGACCGCCAAAGGTGACCGCGCAACCTGGCAACTTCGTTCCCAACCTCTCCAAATCATTACATCTCATGTTGACACCTCCCTCTCGACCATGTCCAACCCATACATACCTCATACCCCCGCCTCAGCATCCTCGACCCACTCGCCTTCATCTTCATCCTCGGCATTTCAACGTCAACAACAACAACAACAAAGCCAACCCATCACTCGATCTCGAACCCTCTTCTTCCTCTCTATAAGAGACAGCTCGGTCACGCCTCGCCGAGGTCCCAGGCGGTCGGCTGCGAGCTATGGACTGTCGAACGATATAGCAGAAGAGGAGGAAGAGGGACTATTGAGAAGCGTGGATATGAAAGGCCTGCCGCCGAAATGGTGAGCCCCTGCTCCTTTGCCCTTCTGTCGAGGCGAGGCTTGAACAGCTGACGAGCAGGGTGGACGCGAGCGACGAGGTGGAAGAGATCCTTTCAAATGCCCAGACAAAGAGTCAGTCATTTAAAACTTTCCATCTCACCCAGACGCTTACCCCTAGTCACAACGCTGGACAAGCTGCATGCGAAACATGTTCTACCTGGATTTACCGACCGTTCTGCGGAAGAACGCGAGATTGAGCGCCAAACGAGCGACATTACCAAAGACTTTCGACGATGTTCTTCTCTCATTGGGTCTATAGCGCCCGGGAGAGGAGCTGTTCGTGCAGAAGTGACGACTGCCAAGAATGTGCAGAGGGGCTTGGCGCAAAAGGTGCAGGACATGTCGGCAATGTTTAGGAAGAAACAGAGGGTGTATATGCAGAGTGAGTCGGCATGCGACACTAAACTTAGAGTGGGTGCTGACAATACAGAGCTGCAGGGGCATGCGATCAAGAACAAGGATTTGTTGGCTGCGAGTGGAGCTATCACGCTCAAGGGAAGCGACGTCCTGGATGAGCTGCAGGAGGATGAAAAGGCTGTTCGTCAAACTTCCTCCTTGCCCATCTCACCTTGCTGACCACTAGTCCCGCTCTCAGCTGCAGAGCCAGAGCCAAAGTCAAGCTACCACCGCGCTTGATATCAACCTCGACGCGCGGACAAACGAGATCACCCAAATAGCCACCTCGATAACCGAGCTCGCCGACCTCTTTCGTGATCTCTCTAACCTCGTCGTGGAGCAAGGCACCGTCCTCGACTCGGTCGAGTATAACGTTCAACAAACCGCTCGAGAGCTCGTTGCTGCGGAAGGAGAACTCAAGGTGGCTCAGCGGTATCAGGCGAACACGGGTCGGAGGAAATGTATCTTGTTCTTGGTGTTGATCATTGTGGGGCTGATCATCGTCTTGGTTTACAAGCCAAGGGGACGAAGTGACGTGATACCCGTTGCGGATGGGGAAGGAGGGAGGTTGGATCAGGGTGTGGGGCTGCCCAGTCGAACGACGGGGGGCGCGAGTGCGAGTACAAGTGCGACGGGATCTGGAGGGTATGGAGGAGGAAGGTTACCCATGCCTAAACCTCCTCCGCTCGAGACTGCGAGGTGACCATAGATGGGATGGAGGAGACGTTGTACGATGGAGATACCTTGCACTTCATACTATTATACCATGCATCAAGGCGTCAAGGCGTTATATCAGATCCCACGAGATCTTGGCAAACATATTCCAGCCTCCTTCCCAAGCCGATCCATCGAGTTCCTCTTTCACCTTGTGACCTCTCCATCGAGCGAGCATTTTGTCAAACCACTTGAGCTTTGCATGGTACCTCACGTCATTGTCAATTTCCACCTCGATTTCCCCTGGTCCAATGGTACGAGCAAAGCCCACGAGAAGCGAAAGGTAATCGAGGATGGAGGCAGACGGCGCAGTAGAGGTCGAAGCAGCGATGATGAAGAGCGGCTCGAGGGTAAAGAGTGTGTAGTGCCGAGGTCGACTTCGAGCGAGCTCTGGAGCAAAGAATGTCGCAGGCGAAGGGTGTTTCGACATGAGCGCCGCTAGGATTTCCGACGGGTACGACACGGCCTCGCCAGTATTGAGGTAGACGAGATGTGCCGAGACCTGCCATCAGCACTACATCGAACTGAAGAGGTGGGACATCCGAGTGCGTGGTACCAGATGCTAATGTTGTTGCCATTCGCACGAGCTCGAGCACCCTGTTCAGACGTGATCACCCAGTTGAGGTGTTCCTTGAGCCATTCCTGCACGCCCTTCTCCACCTCATCCGAAAGTTGCAGAAGCGGAGCATACTGGGAAACCAGAATCAAATACCGACACTGCAACATCAGCTCGCTCTAAAAGGAGCCAACGAAGTTTGGGTAACGAAGGGTAGAAGGTCGACTGACCGCAATGACGAAACACTCGTCTCCGCGAAGAGGTATCTGCCCAGGTATACATTGTGCATATAGCACTCTCGGTTGCATCCTACATATCAGCTGAGTACACTTTGGAGGTGCCAGCTGACCGAGTAGCTTGATCAAGGAAGAAGACCTTGATCATTCCCTCTGCCCTCTGGCGAGCTGCTTCCGCCAAGACAGGCAGGTATTGTATGGCCAGAGCGAGGTTCCGCACGGCCATAACCATCATCTCTAGCTGTTTCTGTCCTTTTGGTGCATCGCAGTCTTCACAGGTCAGCCGTGGTGCTTGACGACCTCCTGGGAAGCTTGACGAACATGGATTTCTCTTTCCATCCCTTCTCTCTACCCATCAGCTCTCTCTTCGAGACAACTCAGCTGCGTACATACCCCAATGACCAGGTGAGACCTCCCAAAAGTACGGCTTGAGCGTATATAGCCAGTTCGGACCTTCCGGACAGACAACAGGGGAGAACGTGACCGAGTAAGTATCGGTCGACTTGAGTATCCCTTTCACGGCCGACTCGACGAGGCGTAAGCAGCGTTCTGGAGGCTCGGTAGTCGACTGAGGCGGTGGAGTGAGGATGACCAGAGGGTATTTAGGTGGGCGGAGGGGTGTCATATCGACTAAATGATGGATCGGTCGAGGTGGAAGACATGAATAGCCGAGATGATGGTTCAACGTCAAGATGCCATTTTGACATTTGACCTCTTCCCCATCCAGCTGTGCGATCACACATCTCACCATTACTCTGGTCGTCAAGCTCTGAGATAGCTGGAAGAGCTTTAGCGCCGGGTCAGTCCGACACACCGTTCACACCAAACGCCATGACCTCTCCATCCAGCCCTTCTTCATCTTCGTCAACCTCGACGTATACCTCTATTCCGACCTTTGCCTACCCACGACATCCCGACCCGTCACCCCTCCGACCGTCCTTGTTTGAGCTCCTAGCAGATGATCAGCTACGAGACCTTCTCCATCCAGTGGTGAAGTATGTCTTGACTGTGAGTCGAATTTTCACCTTGCCATCTTCCTGCCAAGCGGGAGATATTGAAACGGACGTTGGCCAACGAGCAGTACTTTACGCATCGTTACCCTCGATACCTGCTGAAGGTGCTCAACCATCACGAAGAGTTCTTTGCTTGTTTGTTGCTAGTCCTCGAGCGACATCACCTCAAAAGGCATAGTACGTTAGCTTTCCACCTTCACCCATCTTCCCTACCTCCCTGCGCCCCTCGACCTAAAATTGTCGCCTCAACTAGATGATGTAGCCTCTATGAATAGTTCGAGACCACGCAGTGAATAGCTAACATTCAGATGCATCGGTGTCGGAGCATTTCTACCAGCTACGTGTTGTTCCGGATCGACCTTTCCCTACTCCTCGACTCGATGCCCTTCAGCCACCGGATCGAAGGTTATCTAGGAAGCAGCGCTGGGGTTTGCTCTTCTTCTTGGTGAGCGAAACCATCCTACCTACATCCTACATCCCCCCTCTTCCCTCTCTTGCACTGCCCAGTCTATAAACCCTCTTGGCTTGAGACTGTTGTGCTGATGGCCAGGTCGGTGTACCTTACCTACGAGCACGAGCGCAAGATTACTACGAATCCCTGGGCGGTGCTCAAGACCCTTCCAACCTTCCTCCCGACACTGTCCACCCAACGACCACTCCACAAAAGCTCTTCCATCGACTCTACCCATCACTCAATCTCCTCCTCGATGTCTCATTCCTCTCGCACGACCTAGCCTACCTCTTCCGCAAAACCGAACATTATCGACCATGGCATCGACTCCTTCACGTCCACATTGAGCGAGACGACGGGTCCACTTCACCTTCGCCGCATCGGGTATGGGACAGGTTGCCTTCGCTTATTCCGCCTTTGCTGTTGGCGCTCAAGGCGAGCTCTTGGTGGTACTCGGCAGAATCGCCTCGGACGATGACGCCGGGTCTGGAGGGAACTACAAAGACATATCATCATGCGATACTACCCCCTCGACCTTTGCCCATCCTCCCTTCTGCCGGGATCCTACCTTTGACACCGCCACCGTCGCCGCCTCTCGAATCGTCTCGACTGCCAAATGCTGTTTTGCCCGAGAGCAGAAACGGACCACTAGTTCATGACGCTGGAGACCAGGTGTATAGGGTGACAAAGTCGACGTATGGAGAGTGTCCACTGTGTGCGGAGAAATGGCAGAACCCAGCAGTGTTGCCGAGTGGATGGGTGGTCTGCTGGAAATGCGGACATGACGCTATAGAAGGGGAAGAAGGGACGGGGAGGTGTCCTATCACAGGAGTGGCTGTTGGACCGGGAGAGCTCAGGAGGGTGCTGCTGTAAGGGAGAGGTCATGACTCATGGTGAGCTTGTTCTTATCCGATCCTCCTCAAGCTGATCGGCCCAGTATTTGACAGTCGTTTCTGTTATCCATGCATTCGTCACGGCACAGATCGACCCCAGACATGGAAACCAACAGGACATACTGCGACCCGCTCGTCATGAGCATTCATCCTCCTCGATTGTTCGAGCTCGCACCACTCAAGATCGACATGACCTTTGACGGCCTATACGCGCGAGTTGTCCAAACTAGAGGAGGGTTGGCGTGGCAGGAGGAGAAGCAAAAGAAGTCCTCTTTACGACAATCTATCCACATCAGCGATCATCCTTCTGGCCGACCCCGCCATCTGACAAGCAACGTGCGATCCAACTGAAACGACGATACCATGAAGTGAGAAGGATCTCGACTCACCTTCCAATCTTCGCCATCCTCGCCGTCGAGATGAATCATCTGCACCACCTCGAAGCGCTCGTCTTGGTAGACATGTCGGACGAGCCCTGCTGCGTCGCATGGTGGGAGTGTGAGGTCGAGCCCGTTGATTCGGACGTTGCCTGCAGACCAGAGGAAGAACGTAGCGTCGGTCTATAGGTCAGCCGTGAACCGGTCGGATGGAGGATGGGTGAAGGAGAGCGTACTGCTTGGGCGGCGAGGCGGTCGAGCATGTCATCGGCTGTTCGAGAGTAGCTAGAGGACGAGCTCTCCTGCGACAAGGTGGACGAGATGGAGAGAGAACGAGTGACCTTGGGTGCGAGAGCCTGCACGGCGGCTACGGAGAGTGGAGCAAGGGCTTGGATGGGTGAGATCATGTTGGAGGGATAGGAGATGGTGTGGTGATCTTGGTGGTGATAAGGCAAAAGGGTTGTAGTTGGTTGGGGGAAGTTGTAAGTCGGTTTGATAGGGGAAGACGAAATCGACCCTCTATGCACCCTCCTTATATCTGTCTAATCGAGATGCATATCTCAAGCTCCTATCGGACCGTCGGGCTGTTTCGAGGGTGTGTAGGACAAGGTGGAGATAGGACACTTTGCATATGACCCCGATGCAAGGCTGTACCGGTCTGATGGGAGATTTGTGTGTGATGGTGTATCATCCCCCCTCGTCCTTCTCCGACTAGAGTGGGTGTGAGATCAAAGGAGGATGGGCTTATCGCCTTCGAACCGTTCGGTGTAGCGGTTCAACGTGTTAAGCTACCAACGTGCATGGTGCGACGCGAGCGGGAGATGCATGTCGTGTATGAGGTGCGAGAATGGGAAAGAGGTGAGGTGTAGATGGGTGATGGTTGTGTTGCCTTGGTTGTCGAGTTGAAGAGAGCGATGGGGTTTCGGGGGGTTGCCCTCTTTCTGGGAATCATATCGGTCAATCGGAACTCTACTGGGATTATGCACAACCGTGTGGAATGAATTATATCGGACCGGTGAATGGGGGCCGAGGTGGGGCAAGAGAGGGGCAAGATGTCATGTTTACGCACTTGAGTCACTTCGTAAGTTACCCTCGAGATTTCAAGGGGGGGGTGAGGTATCCCTCACCTTGACTGCAATCGACAGTCCATCTCGCATCGAGGAATGCAACCATCCCATCTTGACCATCACCTCTTGCATCTTCGCATCTATCGTATCATCTCTCCACTCCATAGTGCCCCAACAACCGGCCCGATAGCTGCAGCACCGCTCGATCAACTTGCTTCCCCACTTTATCCCCTCCGCGATCGTCGCAACGTAGAGTACCTTACAGAGGGATCCGCCAGCCAATCCATCAACTCTTCTCGGGCAGATCATTCCCAACGAGCACCGTACCTCGCCAATCCATCACCACTGCCCCCTTGGACAATCAGCTCCTTTCGTCAATCGCTCAGCTTCTCTCTCTCTCCTTCCCGCCTCACTGCTCGTCTGACGCTCAACGCTCGACTGGGTCACAAGGTGTCGCCTTGATCCATTGACCACTACTAGTTTGACTTGACGACTTCGACTCTCACCCTCGTCACACCCGGCTTGGTCGGGTCTCGTATCACATCTTTCATACCGGAGCGGAGCATCTCGTCCTTGGACCGACCGACGACGGCGACGACGTATATATTGCCTTCGATCAACGAGGTTGACGACCTATCTCTTCTTCCCTCTTACTCCAACTGGATCTTTCATTACTCCACCGACGACATCTCTCTACGGTTACCAATAGTTAGAACAACCACTCGCCATGGTGTCTACGCTGGAGAAACGACTCATGATCAACGTCCTCAAGGCGAAGCATGTGGACAAGCATTCTTGCCGAGTGAGCACCTCTCCTCATGACTTTCCCTACAACTTCACCACCTCGTCTTCAGACTTGCTCCTCCCCGCCATCTCCACTCGTTACAATATGGTCTTTGGTCCTCTTGATATCACTGTGCTGACGGTCCCAGCTCTGTCATGGCCCGCTCATGTCCCCTTCCCCATCTTCACCTCCTATCCGAGCTTCGTCACCCACCGGCGAAGAAGTAGACTGTCATCCCACCTGCATGCCATTCGCCTGTATCGGCTGCGTCGAGAAGGTACGTCCGACCAAAATTACTACCCTGTCAACTTTGCTGACGTGAAGGACCGAATCAATTACGGCCTGCTCAACCTTTCTTCGCATGAAGGGCATTGTTCGGTTTGCGCAGGAGACGAGGAAGACGAAGGAGCGGGATGGGGAGGCAGACTGAAGCTCTCTTCTTCGCCATGAGGTGGATCCGATGTCGGTCGAGCAGTATCAAGCGCTGAGCTGTTGGGAAGGGAGAAGGTGGAATTATTGGATATATCTCTCTCATCATCTGTGTATATCTGTCTCGGTCCTTGTAGAATAATAAGTCTTCGTCTTGTATTACTCAGCATGCAACGACAATTTGCCCATACTTCATGTGATACATACAATGGTAGTCTAGCATCGAGAGAGTCTCCTCTCGACACATCCTGTCGTGATATAAGTAGTCGTTACACCTCTGATCCGTCCTCCTTCCATGGCCCGCCAATCTCCAAGCTCGATGATACGCCATCCGGCCCCTTTCCTGGGCGCCTACTCGTCGTCTCTCAATCCCAGCCTCTGCCTCTCTAGTGCAACAGCCTGTTCTCTTGCACGTATCTCCGCCTTGGCGAGTTGCGATGCTTGTTGTTTCGATGGGTGATGGTAGAGGACTATAGGTCAGTCAGCGAGATCTCGCGAGTCGCTTTGTCAAGCTTCTCCCTCTATTCCCATCTTCCACCTGTCCAGCTCCAAACATCAGGCTCCTATTTTTCCCCCGATCCGATCGACGATACGCTTTATCCTCGTCACACATGACCCTCCCACTCGAGATCTTCCCATGTCCTCGGAACCCTTCTTTCACATCCTCCCCTCGATCCATCAAGAGTAGAGTTTAAACAAGCGAGAAGAAGCAGAGCTGTGACTCACCGACGATATACCTCTCCATGAGATGGAAACCGTTCAACTTGTTCATAGCCTCTTTCGCATCATCCGGCGACTCGTACACCACATACGCCGTACCCTTTGTCTTGAGCGTCGTATCGTGTCCTAGTCGGATCTGCCGTATGGGACCATACTTGCCGAACAGGTCGTATAGGTCGTTTCCCGTGATATTGAAATTTCTAACATGAGCTCAGGTAGATTGTGTGGTAGATTGTTCTTACAGGTTCTTTACGCTGGACGTTAGCTTGACATGGAAGGAGGGGGAGGGACGTACAAGAGTGCTCGAGCTGCCAATGGATCGTTTGGTCGCTGCATGATGTGTTGGAGAAAGTGAGAGTCTCGTGTTGCCCGTTGAGATTATCGTTGTCCGTCGGTTCGAGCTTGGATGTCAGTGCAAGGTATAGGACAAGATGGACGATGAGCGAGAGGTCGAGGTACGAGTAGCTGATTGGAGGCGGGATTAAACAGAATCGCAAAAATACCTGGTGAAGAATATTCCCCCCCTTTCAACTCATCTCTGACTTTTTTTCAGCCGACCATCTACACTTAGACATCTACATCTGACCCATCATGGCATCTGTAGTCACCCTCCCCATCACCCTCACCGCTGCCCCCAGCGGCTACTCGGCACCGTCGAAAGCCACCCTCACCTCGCCCACCTCCTTGCCCGTCTACCCAGCTGGACCGTCCTTCATCGGCGCAGCTCGACGTCATATCCTCCAACGATCGTTCGCCGAGGACGACAAGCACGTCGAGTCGTCTCGACAAGCTGCGGCCGACGCCAACAAGGCCAACGGAGAAGGTGATCTGTACCCTGGTTTGGGAGAGGAGCAAGAGTCGAGCGCTACCTTGTCCTTGGACCCTAAGGAGTGGAAGAAGCAGGATCATTATGCTGTTCTCGGTTTGGGCAACTTGCGTTACAAGGCAAATGACGACCAGATCAAGGTTGCTCGTAAGTACACACCTTAGCCCGCATATCTTTGAATTGCGGCTAATGCCAGACCGACGAAAGGTGCTGAGGCATCACCCGGACAAGAAGGCCGCCGTGTCTGGTACTAGCGACGATGCGTTCTTCAAGTGTATCCAAAAGGGTGAGCCACAATCCACATTTTCCTGACCTTTCGCAACAACAGGGCTGACGTATAGCACACGAGACGCTCACCAACAATGACCGACGACGACAATTCGACTCGGTCGACTGGAACATTGAAGACGAGGTCCCCAACCCCAAGTCTATCCCCGCCGAAAAGTACAACGAGACGTTCGGCCCAGTCTTTGCTCGAGAGGCTCGATTCAGCAAGACTCAGCCCGTCCCGGAGTTTGGCGCTGCCGAGGCGAGCAAAAAGGAGGTCGAAGGGTTCTACGATTTCTGGTACAACTTTGACTCGTGGAGATCGTTCGAGTGGCACGACAAGGAGGTCAACGAGGGTTCCGACTCGTACGTTTCAATACTTCTGCAGTGTTGGTGTGTATGGTGCTGATGGTCTAGGCGAGACGACAAGCGATTCACCGAAAAGAAGAACAAGTCGGAGCGAGCACGAAGAAAGAAGGAGGACAATGTCCGACTTCGAACGCTCGTCGACGAGGTTCTCGCTTCCGACCCTCGAATCAAGCGAATTAAGGCCGACGAAAAGGCCGCTCGACTCGCCAAGAAGGGTGGTGTCGTCAATGGTACTTCTGGCGCCCCGGCCAAACCGATGACTGCTGCCGAGAAGAAAAAGGCAGATGAGATGAAGGCTGCTGCCGAGGCCGCGATCAAGGAGCAGGAGAAGAAGACTGCCGAGCTCAGCAAGGCGGACAAGGAGACTGCGAAGAAGGCCAAGGAGGCGGCCAGGAAGAACTTGAAGAAGTGGAAGAAGGTTAGTCTTGTCTTTCTCGTTGAGGCGCATTGCTGATTCATTAGTCCATCGCTGGAGTCGTTTCCGGTTCCAACTACTTCCAGGCTGAAGGTACCGCACCCTCCGCCTCGGTCATCGAGAAGCAGCTCGCCGAGCTGGACGCCTTGGTCGAGCTCCTCGAGCCGGAAGATGTCAAGGACCTCAAGGAGAAGGTTGAGAAGGCTGGAAACGGTCAGCCCGCCAAGGACGCTTTGGTCGAAAAAGTCAAGTCGCTCGGCGACAAGGCGGATGGCAAGTTTGTCCAATTTGCCTAGGCGAATAGATCCTGTAGAAGCTACAGGAGATGCTGCATTGATGCATGGATAATGTATCTTGTCCCCATCCTGTCTCACTTTTGTTCGTGCATACGCCTTCTCCCCTACACTCTGATTTCACTGTGGTCTTTTCTGCCTTCTCTTGCCCAGACCTTCCAGCTTGCACCCCTCGTTGGCCCAAGCAGACCCCTCTGCAAACGCTTGCCCCTCCCTGGTCCGCGCCTCAAACTCCCTCCTCACCTCTTCCTTGTCCTTCCCATATCCCACAAAATCCCCCCAAGTCGTCCAGCAGGGTATAACACCCGTCGCAGCGTCTCTCTCTTTTCCCTCTGGCATATCCTCACTTGGCGGTTGTTGCCCGTTGAACCCCCCACAACGCTGTTTACAGCTCACCCCGCCTTGCCGTATCTTGCATCGGACGACGGTTGTCCGCGTGACGTTGGGATCGGTTGGTTGTCCAACGACTGAAGAGCGGTCGTAGCCCGAGACGTCGTTGACCACTTCGCCAAGAGCGGTGCGTTTCTCTTCGTGCGATGCGGGTGGATCATCGGAGAGGATGAGGGGGGAGTGGAGGTGGAGAGTAGCGGAACGGTAATTGAGCGAGTGGTCGTGCGAGTAAGGGGAGAGAACCATTCCGTCGACTGCATGTCAGATGACAACTCACAACGGAAGAAGGTCAAGGCTGGCTCACTCTTGAATGTCGAAGCCGTCAACGAGGTGATCCCCGACTCGATCGCTTCGACCAAGCCAGACTGACGATGTCTGGATATCAGCTCTCCAACCCCACTCTGACCTTAGTGGTAATCGAGGATAGAAGGTTCATCGAGACGTACGAATGAAGATATACTACATGGTGCGCCTCGTTGTCATCTTCCACTTCCTCCTCGTCCATCTCTGGATCAGGCATGACCACCGTAATCAGAGGCAGGTTCATCACCGTCTCTTCCCTCTTTCCTCCCTTGTCCTTATCTCCAGGATGTATGAAGGCGATATGACATATTGGCGAATCTCGAAGGATAGACAGCGCTGCGGGGAAAGTGTAGGCGGCTCGATTATGGTAGAGTCGGATGTCGGCTTGAGCGTTGGGTGAGGAGGAAGAAGAAGAGGGGGAGGATGGGTCCTCTGTCGGTCGTGACATGTCGATGGAAAGCGAAGAGCCTGGAAGGACAATAGCGAGCGTCAGATCGACTGAGTGGGCCGAGTCGACGAAGGGTCGATGAGATGCGATAATCTGGCGAGGTATAGGTGGTGGTCGAAAACATCGAGTCGAGTCGAGTCGAGTCGAGGTCAGAGTCGGGTAAAAGTCAAGCGGGTTTAAACGTTCAGGCAATCGTCGAAGCAAATACCTGGCTATGCTTGTCCTGAAGACGCCAAGCATAGCCTACAAACTCCTTTTTTCAACCAATGCAGGATCGAGCTCCAACGGTACATATGCATTATACGCCTTTGCGCAAGTCATCAGAAACAGCGAAGGAAAACCGGTAGTTGCACCGCACTCTCAATCGAGTATCCCCATTTCCTCCCTCCTCATCCTCGCCCTGCTCCTCTCACGTTGCCCCAAAAGCTGACCTTCTCCACACCTTGTATCAGCTGGTCCACATTACCCAGCCAGGCCGACAACTTCGACGTCAGCTCAGACTCTTTGTCAAAGAATAGACTTACCATCTCCTTCTTCTCCTCTACGGTTCTAGTCGCTTTCCCTCCCTTCTCACCTTCCTTCGTTTTCCCCACAGCCTCTACCCCCTTGCTACTCCTCTCCCTGTCCTTCTCGCCCATGTCCATCGACCTCTTGCCGGAGAGAACCCTCCTCGTCGGACCCAACACCGACAATGCAGGCGAAGTTGCAGAGGGCGGTATCCTCCCCCTGACCAACTCTGCCGGGAATGCCCTCTTGGCCGGTGTAGGCTGTGGTAGCGGTGGTACGGGTGTCGCCGCATCCCTATGTCGAGGCGTACTAGGCATCGACACGTTGCCCCCTTCGTCCGAAGTGAGAGGTATACTCGACATCGAGGGCGAATGGGCGATTACGCTTGGCGGGGTCGATTTCCTTCGACTCGCCAAGAACGGACTTTCGGTCAAAGACGGCACGGGCGGAGGGGCGAGCGGTGGAACCAGGGTGGATAGGTGCGACTGCGTTCGAGAGTGTCGTATTTTGCTCTGGCGTATACCGGATGACGAGGATGGAGGAAGCATCGAGCTCGAGCTAGAAGTCGATTCTACCGGACTAGGAGGGATCGGCATAGGCAGCTTGCTAGGTCGATGCGTCGATATTCGGCGAGACGAGGTCGACTGAGAGGATAAGTCGATGGCGGTGCTCGAGCGAGACATTCCTGACCGAGTCCCTTGTCGAGCAGGAACCACCGTTGACGAGCCAGACGAGGATGACCTCTCGGAGAATGGATCCGAAAATTGCGTCTTGGTCGTACCCTCCATTACATCCAGCTTGACCGCCGTCACGTCTCGCTTCATTGACGATATTGGCGCAGCCGACATCGACTCAGTAGACGCGATCGTAGCGAGATTGGTCGTGACGCTGGAGTTCTTTGGTAAACCCAATCCCAGTCCAGCGTTGCTCCTTTCCATTGACGGCATGACAGACCATCTCCTCGATTCAGACCTCGCCCCTTCCATCCTTCTCGAAGAAGGTGTTTTCGATCCAGATGGCAGTCCATCATTAGGCGACGCGGGTACCGTCTCCAAGCCCGGGGTCGTACTACTCGAGAAGGACGAACTGGCTCCAGAAACTCGACGAGCGCTGGGCGTCAGGAAGCCTAGTGCGGGTTGAGGTTTCTTCTTCGGCGTCTCCGGTATAAAAGGCATATCTACCTCGTCGGATTTTTGCACTTGGATCCTCGTCGCAGATCGTTGTGGCATGGGAGAAGGCGATATCCGTCCATTTGATCCGATCGAGCTAGTCGAAGAGGATAGCGGGGATGGAGGGTAGAGCATTGATTCGCCAGACGAAGAGGAAGAAGAGGCGGTCGAGGTAGCCGAGGAGGATGATACCGCTCGAGGGGGTTTGAAGTCTTCCGGGAGAAGGTAGAAGTACAGGAACTCTGCACATTTCATTCTGTCCATCAGCTCGATCAGGAAGTGCAAATTCTCATCATGCTCACTTGATGACCTTTTCCACACTGGACCCCCTCATTACCCTCGACACCGCCTCCAGACCTCCCAGCCTTTCGAATGTCCTCGCATTCGCCGGGCAGTCCACCAAGACATTGAACAGTAGCTCGACGAGAGAGTAGCCGATTGGATTTGGGGGAAGTTGATTCGCATGCTGGGGAGGATGAGATGGCTGAGTGCGTAACAGAAGCAAAAGATCGATCAAGACCTAGACATGTCAAGCTGATCCTTGCAAACAAGCGCGACAGCTCACCTCTAGCACATGAGATTCTCCCGCTGCTTTTTTGCACGTCCGACTGAGCAGACACAGCCCTTGTAGTAGCCCCAGGATCCCTCCCATCTCGTGGACAATGTTGGCGAGTTCTTCCCCAGTAGGCGGATGTCGACCGAGCAGTCCTTGAGCAAGGCGGACAAGGAGAGAAATAAGCGGTACGTGTACTGCGCATCAGCGTGGTCTGAACGGGCAGCTACCAGCTCACCCTGGAGGTCGACTATGGCTCGTAGTGAGATATGTTGATCGGAAATGGAACGGGCACAACATCGCAACATCATCTTCTCCAACCCCTCCAAAGCCGCAAGCCTTCTCCTCTCTGAGCTGCGTAATGACACGATCTACAGATTAGCTACATGATCTTCCATAGCTGTTCCAGTACCAAGCGGTAAGTCCATTCGGTGTAGGGTGCCAGGAGGTGTGAAAAGAACTCACATCGCTCATCCAACCCTTGACCTCGTCCTCCGACCCGCCTCTTTTCGACCCAACCCTTTTCATTTCTTCCCCTTTCCTACCACCTTCGATACCATTCACGACGATCGGGGTGGAAGAGGTTTGAGACGGCGTCGGCAGTCGATGTACTGATGCAGAGGTCGACATGGACGAAGAGGGCCGCACCGACTCGTCGACTCTGCCAAGGGTGGGATGTTGACTCGCCCTCTCCTTCCTCTTCCCCCCCTTCTCTTTTTCCTTCTCGAGCGGGGTAGGATGGAAGCCTCCGTTGACGATCACCGAGAGTGCTGATGTGCTCTGCGACTTTCGGTGTTTGTGAGGTCGAGACATGGCGACGAAAAGATGAAGATGAAGATCAAAACGGTCAATGTTGTTGGGTGAAAGTCATGCGCGTCAAAGGTAAGAGCTCAAGGTGGGTGGCAAAATCATATCACAGTTGTTTATCTCTTCACCGAGCAGAGCAGCTCGACCCGAATCGACCATGGATTCACGTGCATGGTGGGCCTGTGGAGGAGAACACTGGTGATGAGAAAAGATGGAAGACTGGTGGCTGCCAAATGCATGTATAGGTCGCAGGAATACAACTCCGTGAAATCATAATCGTCCAGAGTCGTAAATCGTAAAAGTACCATCCCCCTCGACCCCCTCGCAACTTGCACATCTCCAGGTCTCATCACCAGT
>JALPCD010000234.1:0-17894 GCA_026538415.1 Cryptococcus sp. GC_Crypt_1
AGCGGGCTCCATAATCCGATGAAACACCACCACTACCGCCACGATGGACCATCTTGCCGTGTATGCAAAGTAGTTTGCCAAGGGCAATGAGACGGCGAGAAGAGGCCAAGCGATAAGGATGACTTGTTGCGCTCTGGCGGGACCGAAGTGTGAGATGAGTCGAGGCAAGACCAGAGGGGTGAGGATGATATAGCTCAACTGGTCGGTCGACAAAAGAAGGCCGATCGTGTCGACAGGCATGCCAAGGCCCCCGTTGGTCACCGGGGTGTACAGATATATCGATTGAATGGCCGAGAAGGACATGGAAGCTGCGGTTCAGCGTTGGTACCTACTCGAGTGAGGTATGACTTACTGATCTGGAACACTGAGAGGAAAATCAGCAACGATCATCGAGCTGTGTAGATAGAGCGATACTTACAGCAGAATACCACGGTGAGTATCGGAAAGTTGGGCACCTTGAGAGCTTCCATCAAACGACCCTTGGAAGACCGCGCGTCGACTAGTCCCTCTTCATCCGACGACAACCACTTGGCAGAGTCTACTGGTCGCCTCCGCTCGATGCAGGTGATACCCACGATGGTACATCCCACATAGCTATGAAATCAGCCACATCCATGGTCAGAGAGGGGGAGAGAGCTAAGGAAAAGGCGCATGGTGCAACTCACAAGACCCCAGTGATCAAACAAGGCAGAGCAAACGGCCGGTCTCGCAAGAATCCGCTTGAACCCCCTAGACATACGGGGAGCCTGCCATACGGATGCGTCAACTCTCCACCAAGAAGTTCACCGATCATGCCGCCCAAGGCGAAACTTGGCGAGTAAAGGGCGAAGACTTTGGCTCTATTGTGCACATTGCAAGCTCGAGCGATCATCGTCTTGCCCAGCAGTGCGACAGGACTCAGACCAACTATCCGATCAGCGGACCTTTTCGCTGACAAGGTGGAGAATGTATGGTGTACTCTGAACTCACGAAGACCCCTCCAGAGGATAATGTGCCAGACATGCGTGCTAAAGCCCACCATGCAAGCCGGTACGATACACCCCATCGTCCCTAGTATGATCAGAGGACCACTCCCATACCGATCGGCTAATCTAGCCCATGTAGGTGCCGCCATGGCCTCCACCAACATCATTGTCCCTGCAGCCAGCCCAGCGTATAGACCTATTCGTCCTGGGTCTGTACCGAAACTGGTGATCATGTCGGTGATGAAAGGAAAGACGAGGAAATACCCGACACCTTCGGTGAGGCGGTAGAGCATCAGTGGGAGGACTGCTCGCCATGGTATCGAGGCGAGGCGAGCGAGCTCATGAGATGACATGGGTAGAGCGACACTCGTAGGTTGAAGCGAATTACCGAAAGGTGAGGAGGCTCGACGATTTCTGTGCGTGGTCATCGTGGATCAAAACGCAATAAAGAACTCGAGACATAGGTGGGTATCCAAGAGCCTGCATGATGTGATGGTCGATGTTGTTGACAAAGGAGGTAAGGACGATGATCTTTGTGCATGTCGAGTTGACCGGTGACCTTGATGCCCGATATGATAACTTCTCTCGCCACGTCATGATTTTTTTCGACTCGACCTCTCCCCATCTCCATCTACCACCACCCCTCATCCCCCTGCTACGCTATCTTGATCCAACCCTGCCCCCTTCAGTGTATGCTCAAAGGTGCCTACCCTCGACTCTTCTCCATAGCATATAGAAGATACACACCAATCGGCTCCAGAACCATCCAATTTCGACCACCTATATCAACCTGTGTACGGCAAATCAGCATGTCCGCCCCGGCCGAAGATAACAAGCTGCACAAGGATGAAGTCACCGGCGAGATGATCTCCAAGTCGTACGTCTCAGCCGGCCTCCAGTCTGCGATCGGCTAGCTGATGGACAGTGAGCTCAAGAGGAGGCAGAAGGAACGATCCAAGGCGGAAGCTAAAGCTCAGAAGGTTGCTGCTGCTCCTGCTGTGCCCAAGGCAGAGAAGCAAGGCTCAGCCGCCGACGCCGAGGCAGAACTCGACCCCACGGTGAGTCTGGAGCTTCGATTCTCACTCTGAGCCACGAGTGGGTGGAGCTGATCATATAGGCCTTTTACGAGCTCCGATCGAAGACCATCAACAAGTTGAGGGAGACCAAGCAGCCCAACCCTTACCCGCACAAGTTCAATCCTTCCATCTCTGTCCCTAGGTACATTGGAGAGTGGGGAGTAGAGGGAAAGATCAAGAATGGGGACGCTGTTGAGAACGCCAAGCCGGTGAGTTCATCTTACAGCATGACAAGCTGGAGTGCTGATGGGGATCAGATATCGCTTGCGGGTCGAGTGATGAGCATGCGAGCTTCGTCGGCCAAGATGAGATTCTACGATCTTGTCCAAGACGGACAGAAGGTTCAGGTCCTGGCTCAGATCCAGTGAGCTCATGTGTCGAGCAGAGAAAAGGTAGAGCTAACCACGGCAGAAACTTCTCCTCGCCTGAGGACTTTGCTCTGAACAACGACCTCATCCGACGAGGCGACATCATCGGCGTCACCGGTACCCCTACTCGAACCAAGATGGGCGAACTTTCCCTCTCTGCCACTTCCCTCCAACTTCTCTCTCCATGCTTGCACCAACTTCCCGGTCGAGAGGGTGTCGTCGACCAAGAGACTCGATACCGAAAGCGATACCTCGACCTGATCATGAACTCTGAGACTCGAAACACGTTTATCACCCGATCCAAGGTCGTCAACTATATCCGAAAGTACCTCGACTCGCTTGGATTCTTGGAAGTCGAGACGCCCATGATGTCGATGATCGCTGGAGGAGCCACCGCCAAGCCGTTTGTCACCCACCACAACGATCTCAAGCTTGACCTGTTTATGCGAATCGCTCCCGAGCTCTATCTCAAGGAGCTCGTCGTCGGTGGTCTGGATCGAGTGTTCGAGATTGGACGAGTGTTCCGAAACGAGCAGATTGACATGACCCACAACCCGGAATTCTCCATTTGCGAGTTTTACATGGCGTATGCCGACATGTACGACTTGATGGACATGACGGAGAGCATGATCTCGGGTCTGGTCAAGTCGTTGACGGGCGGAACTACGGTGACATTCCACCCGCAAGGCAAGGGAGAAGGAAAGAAGAGCTACGAGGTCGACTTTGCGACGCCTTGGAAGAGGTTCGACATGATCGAGGAGCTGGAAAAGCAGTTGAACGTCAAGTTCCCACCTGGAGAGACGCTGCATGATGAGAACGCCAACAGGTTCTTGAGGGATCTGTGTGAGAAGCACGAAGTGGAGTGCGGAGAGCCCAAGACGAACGCTCGTCTCCTTGACAAGGTGAGTAATGGACGACTTTTCAACGAGCATAGTGCTGATGGTATAGCTTGTCGGCGAATTTATCGAGAACCAATGTGTCAACCCATCCTTCATCGTCGGTCACCCTCAAGTCATGTCTCCCCTCGCCAAATACCATCGATCTCGACCTGGACTCTGCGAGCGATTCGAGGCGTTCATGTGCACCAAGGAGATCTGCAATGCCTACACCGAGTTGAACGACCCCTTTGACCAACGAGACCGATTCATGGAGCAGACTCGACAAAAGGACGCAGGAGACGACGAGGCACAAGGTGTCGACGAGACGTTCTTAAACGCACTGGAGTACGGTCTACCACCTACCGGAGGATGGGGTTTGGGTATCGATCGACTGGTCATGTTCCTTACCGACTCGGCAAACATCAAGGAGGTTTTGCTTTTCCCGGCCATGCGACCTGTCGTGGCGACGTCGGTGGAGGCTGTCGCTCCTGCTGTGACTGCCACAGAGGCTGCCAAGGAGTAGGCGAGAATGGGATATCGTTCATACATAGTCGGTTTGGATGCATTTGCCTTGAAGAGTAGTATCGGTGTGTGTTCTTGCCACTTTGGGTGATATTTATTATTCAGTCTTTGACCCCGCCAAATCTGCTCGTCTCCCTTTTCTGTTGATCATTACATCTTCCTCCCCCTTTATACATCCCGGGCTGCCTTATCGATAACGATCAGCCATGGAGGCAGACCTTGTCCATGGCCATCATCACGACAATGACGGCTACATCCACAGTACGACCATGGGAGATGATGATGCGGGCGACCTCTTCCTACCCGAAGGAACAAATGTCAACACGGCCAACCCTACGCCCGACTTGATCAACACCCTGGACGATGCTGCTGTATCTGCCATCCGCGCCTCGCTCAACCAAGCTCAAGCGCTTTCTCGTCTACAAACTCCACCGACGGACCAGACGCCAGAAGCTGGCCCCTCGACGACTGCGTCTCTCGCTGGTGATGAAGAAGGAGGAGGAGGAACAGGAGGAAGAGTAGAAGATGAAGCGGAGGATACTCGACTGGGCAGCGAGAAGAACCCCCTGGCCAACCCAGAAGTTCATGAAGCTCCTTATTCGAGAGAAATGAGGGACGACGATACGCCTCATCCGCAATTCGTCACGTTTCTCAATCGAGACATGTTTGTCACTTGGCTCGAAGGGGAGAATAGCTGGTGTCATTATGTCCAGAGGCGAACGTCCACGCCCCAGCGACGGGCGGAGGAGCGAGTGAGAGGGAGGATCAAGGCGCATGAGAAGATGCTTCTTGGTGAGTCGCTGGAGGATAGAGTCTTAGCGCTCGAATGGTGCGAGCTGACGAGCCAGCGATGACGCCGGACGAGAGGAAGAATGCCCCTCCGCTGAAAAGGAGAAAGAGGATGACGACCTCGACTGTTCTTGAAAAGGTCACCTTCACATGCCATCACGCAGGATCGTATAGCTCGAAGCATGACCCGGCTATACCCCAGGCCAAGCAGCGATTGAAGACCAAGGCGACGGTCAAGTGCAATTGTCCGTCGAGGGTCGTCTTGCACGAGTTTGATGGAGGGTTCTGCAAGGTCGCCTTTTACTGGAGACATGACGGTCATGGTGAGTCCATCTATGTGTTTTGCATGGCACGGGGAGAGACCGAGCTGACGTGGGCAGATCCTTTTGGAGAGGGAGAGGTGGATCAAGGCAGGTTACCAAAATCGGTCGACGACTGGTTGATTGCGCAAATTGCTGCGGGAAAAGACACCGACGAAATTAGAAGCATGCTTAGTATATCCGAAGAGGAGAAGCAGGAGGTAAAGCATCAAATTCCAGGAGAAACCAAAAGCTGACCTGCAGTACATTCGTAAAGCAATGGAAGACCCTTCCTCGGTCGACCCCAACATGCCTCCTCCTCTTGCATTTCAGGCCAAAATCAAATACCCCGACATCTACAACCGGTTCCGAAAATTACGAGGACCTATCCGAGCAATCAAGGTGCCCAAGTGCAGGCAGCCGGATGCAGACGGTCCACCTACAAACGGTCGGAAAAGAAAAGCGTCTGCCGACCCGACTTCCGAGATCGACGAGGAAGTCAACGACCTGGTCGAGCACGGTCAACATACCTTGGAAGACCGTCTCATCGCCGACGCGACGCAGGGTCTCGCTCAGTTCGATGCGATGACCGATATGGACGCTCTCCCGGCGACAGACCATGAGCTGGATCATGGTTTCGAGGTGGAAGCAGGACAGGGAGAAGTACAGCTCGACTTGAGCGGTCATGCGTTGGCTCAGCTTGCCAGTCAACAGGGACATGCAGAGCTGGCTCGAGCGCTCATGCAGCTGCCGAGTGGGGAAACAATGCCAGACGATCAGGCACGGCTGGAGGAGGAGGTGATGAAGATGGCAAAGCTGGCTGCGCAGGCTGCAGATGAGAGGGACGACGAATGGGCAGATTTTGCCTGAAGTAGACAAGTAGGAGATCATGGTTGTATATCGCAATTCCGTTTTGTATAGAGTTCCTGACGGACTATCAGCATGCAAGGGGTAACAGAGGCGATGTATACCGCTCTGCATGTATCCGGGTCGGCCATGCATAGGTCAAAAAAGGGTGCATCGCAAGGTTGTACTCTGTACTCTATTTCTTTGAAGGGATGGTGGGCGGGATCAAATATCCTCGACCTAGAAAGTCGATCTTGTCGCTGCTCCCCTATGACTGACTTCTTTGACCTCTTCTCATCTCGCACAAAACACTATGTCGCTGCGATCACTAGCACATACCATTGGCTCGTCCCTCCGAGCTTCGTCTTCTCGACTCGCCACGCCGGTGTTGCGCCAACAGCCCATCTCTCGGCGTACCATCCCCCTTCCACAATTCGCTACTTCCCTCTCCGTGCGATACACCTCGTATGCCTCGCTGGGCAACCTCGGAGCGGCACCTGGATCGTTGAAGGCACCACGAAGAGTAGGCAGAGGAAATGGATCGAAAAGAGGAGGACACAGTTCTGGACGAGGAGACAAGGGAGCGAAGGCAAGAGGGAGGGGTATTCCTTACTTGGGTTTCGAAGGTGGACAGACGCCTCTGTATAGGAGGATACCAAAACGTGGTTTCCACAACCAGTGAGTCGGCGGCCCATTCTCCTTTACTCCCGCTCGCTCAAAAAATTCCGACGGGCAATGTTGGTATAGCACAACGCGCTAACGCTGCAGTATGAGGAGAGAATACCTAGCTCTGAACATTGGCAAAGTCCAAGATTGGATATCCCAAGGCCGCTTCGACCCTTCCGAAACGCTCACTATCAACAAGGCCGTTCGAATAGGCATGATTCGAGGAGTGAACAAGGTCCAAGGGGTCAAGCTGTGCGGTACGGTCGACGAGGAGCGATTCGGCAAGTTGCCTGCGCTAAAGGTGGAATTGTCGAGGTTTTCCAAATCGGCTGGAGACGCGATCGTCCAAGCTGGAGGAAGCTGTTTGGCAGTGTACCACAACGAACTGGGACTGCGACAGGAGATCAATAGGGCCAAGTTTGTCGGTGCGAGAGAGGTCAAGGCGGCTGGACCGACCAGGAGGAAAGAGATCGGTGAGTCGGTCGGAAGGAGTGACGAGAGGAGAGCTGACGCGTGTGCAGAGTTCTATACCAAGCCGGAAAACTTTGGATATCTCGCAGATGCTACTGCCAAGGACGAATTCTTCAGGGGCAGGGGATGGAACCCAGAGGTCAAGCGATCTCGATTCGGTGCTCGACTGCGTACGGATGTGCCGCAACCACCGGGATTCGAGCCTCGGATTAGGGAAGCATCTCAGCTTTGAGACTAGCTACAAATGTGTGTTTGGATGGACGAAAGCATGCATCTCGTCTAAACTCTTCTGATTCGCTCTGACTGCGCTTGGGGCTGTAGATGTTGCATGATGTCTATGCCTTTACTACATATTGCAATCAAGCAGCTTTCGCCCAAGGGTTTGGCAGAGAACCCGATCCACTTCCACTATCCCCGTTGAGACCAGAAACCCCGTTCGTCCGGAAAGGCGAAGAAGACGGTCCGTTCTCCTCCATGGGGCTCAACAGGTTGATGTACTCCTTGGGCGGTTTGGCAGGCAAAGGCGGCGGAGGTCCAGCCGGTGCCGAGGCAGGAGCATGTCCTCCGCTCGTCCTCGCTTTCGCCTTTCCAGCGGTGACCGTAGGGTCTCGTCGTATGACAGGCGAGTCGGGAGGAGAGATGAGTTCAGAAGACAATGACATGTCGGGTTGGGGCGAAGAGATACCCTTGTTGCGGTCGACGGCTGCTTGAGCATCTTCGAACCGTTTGCGCATCATCTCCTTTTCCGCCTCGGCCGACATATAACCCGATCCAGCAGTGCCAGCTGTGCCCGGCATCGACCTCGAACCAGACGCTTGACCGGTCGCTTCAGAGGACGATCCAGGGAGAGAAGGTTGCGGTGTGCCGTATCGAGGAGCATTGTCCTGTGAAACGATACGCGCGGACGATCCAGCCTTTGGCGAAGTCTGTCCACCGGCAGCTCGAGCAACCCTATCTTGAGCTTCGTAAAAACGTCGCATTTGATCCTTCTCGTTCAAAGCCGACGAAGCTGGACCACTACCGGTAATTCCCAGTCCCGTCACAGATGTCGGAATGGGCGTGGCGAGACCGGTAGACGAGCCAGAAGCGACAGGTCGAGTAGGCGACACTGTAAGCGGAGACGAGACGCTGACCGATCTCGAATCTTGCCCATTGGCTTGCGCGACTCGATCTTGAGCTTCGTAGTATCTCCTCATTTGCTCCTTGTCGCTCAGTGCGCTCGATGCAGGAGGGAGTGCCGATGAGGTATGACCGTTGGTCGACCCTGGAGCCGATGTCGATGCGAGCGCCGGTGCAGATGGTGTCGCTCGAGCAAAGCCAGATCCCGAACTCGATCCTCCTCGTCCACCGACTCGCTCCTGAGCTTCCTGATATCTACATATCTGCTCCTTTTCCGATAATCCTCCATTCGGAACAGGCGAGCTATTGACCGGTGCAGCAGAAGACGAAGAAGAAGTAGGGAATATCTGGTCGTATGGAACAGGTTCGTCGCTTGTTTGGGCGAGTCCAGTCGAAGAACCACCAATAATGGGCGAAGTGGTCGAACCGCCAGATGCCACCCGTCGTTGAGCCTGTTCAAAGCGACGTCGTTGTTGCTCCTTCTCCTCGGCGGCCGACATGTACGCTGGCTCCATGGCTGGTCGAGAGCTCGATGGGGCGGTGGTGGTTATTGGCGTTCTTGGTAACGTATCGCTCCTCCTGCTTGGTTCTGCCATCGAGCTCGGTGCAGTGGTTAAAGTCGACTCGGGGAGTGTAGCGAGGACCGGCAGAGGCGAAGTTGCAGCGCTGGTCGTTGTCGATGGGACGGTGCTGTTCCCAGGTACAGTCGATCTCGTCGTATACACCGATGTAGGTCGGTCGGCCTTGTACACTTCCTTGGGCATGTCGGGTCGTGGAGGTGCATACTCGGGTGGAGCGGTAGTCGGTATATCGAGTCCTATATCCTCCAAGTCGGCTCCTGTTCTCTGTTGAGCTGTCGCAGCCCGTTTTCTCGCATCGTCGAAGAGTTTGGCCTTTTCTTGCTCTGCCGAGATCCAAGCGGAGGGAGGGGGCTTGGACGAAGATCCAGCTTGTGTCGGTCCAATGGACGAAGGTCGGCTCGATGCTCCAATCTAGCTCGTCAGCGCACTCCACAACTAACTTTCAAAGGTACTCACGCTATTCGTCTCGCCCTTGACCATCGCCTTGCGCAAATCCCCATCCCACGGTCCAAAGGTGTTGGACGTCACACTCGAATATCGATTGTTCTGCCCAGAGCCGTATTCGTTGAGCGACCGCTGCTCGTCGATACTCTCGATAGGCGAAGAAGGTGGGATGGTCGAATCGTACGTCTTGCCCGTCGCTGATCTCACTAATCCAGGCGCAGGATTGGGAGTGGGAAAGCTGGGATTGCCCTGTCGATACTGCATCGACTGCGGTCGAGTGTTGGCCTGATGTGCATCATAGGTAGTAGTGGTGGTCGTAGTGATGGTCGATCCAGATGATTTCCTCCTCCAATTGTCGTTAGCCACAAAGCCTTGGATCGGTTGAGACGCGTTTCGAGGTTGACCTCCTGGTATAAAGCCGTTTGGCGGGAAAGGTGGTTGAGGGGACGGTACGAATTGCTGAGGCGGAGGTGTGAAGCCTGGTGATGGGATGAAGCCGGGTGACGGCGCCAAACCGGGTGAAGGGGTGTAAGTCGATGGCTGTACAGTGCTGGTCGAGGTGGGTCGAGACACCATTGACGGAGCATGACTGGGCGGAGGTACACCCGGACAAAGAGCCTCGACATGTCCTATGTCACTATATCGTCAGCTGAAGACTTAGTAGAAATTCAGTATGATTTGCTCACCGGACAGCTTGTTGCGCATGAGATCGAGCGAACGGTCCCACCACATACCCAATCCCCTTGACGCTAATCTCCGGTATTCCACTGTCACACACCGCCTTGACTTCCAGCTCATACTCCACCTTTAGACTTCTAGCATGTCGAACAGTCACGAGCAGATTGTCCGTAGGTATCGCCATGTCCATCCGTGCCGATTTCTCCCCTCCCTTGCCCACGCTTTCGCTCATTGCCTGTCTCGCGGTTGCCAATACCCTCGTCTTTCTCACCGGCTCCCTTGGTCCCTTTCCCTTCTTCCCCTTATTCGTGCCCTCCCCCAGCACCGGCATCACCGTGACAATCTCCCACAACGAGCACTCGAATCCTTTCAGCTTGAACGGTAACCGCCTCATCGATCGCAGCGTCGCAGTGAACAACAGCCTATCGTTGGGTCCAAAAGCCGACCCCGGTCTCGCAACATTCAAGACCAGTTCCCCATCCTTCCCCGTGACCGTCTTCATGTCCGGAATATTGTACAACGGCCAAGCGGAGTGTAAATCGTGTTTGGTGATGCGTATCTCCTCTGAGATCTTCAAGATTTCCGGACTCTCCTTCTTGAACAACCCTCCCTTTTGTCGATAACACAGTGCCGCAACCAGCTCGTACCGTATACCTGTCCCTTTTGCCATGTCCACACTTGGCGGCAGATTGTCGGGAAGCGAAATGAAGAACTTGAAGTCGGCTTGATTGAGGTTTTCCCATTCTTTGCCCGAAGGAGCCGCCCAGAGCGTCGTGACCTCGCCCACATGTTCCCAACTCTCGCCAGCCGACGATGAGGGAAACCCGGGTGGTGCCGATTCGTATTTGCGGATTTCGGCTCGTACCCATTTGGCTTTGATGGGGTTGGGACCGATACGGACTTCGACGGTGCCGTGGACTGCTGCTGCTTTACGTCCCAAGGCGGTGGGTATGCCCGGCCATCCTTGAATGAAGGGGAGATGAGGAGGTGCTCGAAGAGATAGTCGAGCAGGGTGATTAGACATGAGAAATCGAGGAGAAAGGGTGTGATGCGTACGCCAGGTCTAGTAGGGGAACACTGGGAAGAGGAGGAGGCGTGTGTCGAGTGAGCTGTCGGTGATCGTCGAGGCGCAATGACAATGACCGTTTTTGCCTGAACGATAGATCTGAAGGATAGGTTTCGTGGACGGCTTCTCGTTCCCCAGAAGGAAAACGGGAGGTGCTCTGGATGGAGATATAGCTATAGAGTAATATCAATATTAATGTTGAAAGAGCTAGATGGTGCGAAAGAGCCATTACAGCAAGAAGAGGACGACGTCACAACATGGAATAATCCCAATCAACACGTGTCAACCACGCGACCAGCAACGTCGGCAGGCAGCTGCACAGTCAAAGTCGAAGGCAATGGTCTGGTCTGTCTCGCATCTTACACTTCACCCACCATGACCAACACCTATCAGCGCGTCCCTACCTCGGACAACGACGACGACAATTCCTCCGCTCCTCAACCCTCGTCTGCCCAAGAAGACCCACTCGACCCGTCCCATCGACCCCTGCGCGCCTCTGTCCGAGCAGAATTCGACCGTCCCGCGCCTTCATGGTGGAAACGCGCTCTTTTGCTATTCGCGCTGGTATTCATGGGCTGGCTCACTTTCCGACTCGGATCGTATGGACATGATTCTCAACCCAAGGTGATTTACGCTACCCGGTCCGTCTGCCCTTTCCGCACATGTCCATGGTGAGTTGCGCTGACGAGGCAGGTACAGCGATGAACATCGTTATAGGCCCGCTGCGTCGCCTGTGATCACTGAACACTTGAAGGATGGACGAATAAGGCTCAGAGGGGCGAGTGTGGGTGGTGTTGGGATCAGAGAGGAAGACTTGCCAATGACGCCCGAGAAGAAGGCCCTGGAGGAGAAGAAGAGGGTGGACGCGGCGAGAGAGGCTGCGAGGGAGAAGTTGGCTGCAAAGAAGGGGGATGCGAAAAAGGTGAAGAGCAAGCGGAGGAGGGGAAAGAAGGCCAAGGTGGAGATGTAGGGCCAGTCACGTTATGCTACGATGCAACGATTCTACGTTTACGCCTGATTGAGCAAGGGGGTTCAAGATTATGATTGTATGGGTGTTTGGCAAGGCATCATAAAGGCACAGCAGTCATTTGCAGGCTCAGTCTAAGCTAGAGGTGACAAACGACGACGAGGTAAATCCAGAGCAGGAGAGAGATTGCGCCCGGCCGAGGCCGCAGAAATGAGGTAGCGTCGTTGAAAGCAGGGGCGTACGGGTCGACGCTTCCGTTCGATCCAGCATACTGTACGCCCAACGCATTCAGCGCTCCTGTTCGACGCGGTTTCCCAGATATGTCAAACATCGAGTTGAGCGGGTTCACGCCTTGCTGCATTGTGAGCTGACCGAATAACCGAGTAGACTGACCATATCGTACATCGCCCCGAAAAAGAAATATCGCTCGACCCAGTCGACGCTATTCATGAAGCTTCGAGTGACGTCCATGAACAATTCGATCTGGGTCAGAGTCGCTTGCGAGCCGTCTATTGAGGTATTGGGATCGACTGCAGTAAAGTTCATCACGGCGTACTCTGCTGTATCAGCTTGGCGTTGCGGAAGAAAGGGAGAGAAGAAGAAGCTCACCGGTGACCCATATCGGCCGACCAAACGTCCAGAAGCAGTCCTGGAGATGCTGAATGAAATCTCTCGAGTCGGTGTCGTACTATATATCAGCTTGCTTGGAGGGATAAATGAAAGGAAAGGGTGGACTCTCACCCAGTGCACTGCGACAAAGTCGGGGTTGCAACCTCCCTTGCACGCGGCGAACCAATCCTGCATCCACCTCTTCCCCTTCGGACCGCCCGTCGCTGCCGGACTGCCCAATCTATATCCCTTGGTCTTCAACGGCTCCAATACTTCTATCCATACTGTCGCAGCCTGTGCGGGTGTACAATTCGCTTGAGCTGCCAAATCCGGCTCGTTGAACGCCAAGATATCCCTCGACGAAGTCAAGTTGACCCCTCCAAAGTTGGTCTGCAGAGCAGCTTTGAACGCAGCTACGTCGGTATCACTGCATCCCCAAATCATAGGCACAAAGTCGAAGGGGTTGGCGTATGTGGTAGGGTAAGATCTGGGCTTGATGACGGGGGTAGGGGACCAGGTGTAGTAGGACGAGATGGAGGTATTGGGACCGGTGAAGCCTCCCATGGGCACCCATAGTTGGTTCGGCCATGCGAGACCTGGCGAAGCGGCCTGGATGCATATCGAGTTGATAAAGAGAGCCAGCAGGAGGTCGAGCATGAGCGAGAGTCGTATCGATAGGATGGTGCATGTTGCCTTTCGACTCTTGTGTGTTGTTGATGGGCTCGATCATTCAACCCATTCCCTCCGTTCTCAATCCACCCGTCGCCATATGGCGACTTGATCCTTTCATAGTAGAGATGCTCAACTTGGTCGCTGATTCGTCTAGGTCTAGCTGTTCATGATGTTTAGTCAGAGTATAAGGTAACCAGCTAGCTATGAAAGGGTGACTCTGACCAGCGGTGCCGCCGTGATTTGCCACGTGGACTGGGTGGCGTCATCGGTCATCTCGGGTGGCCGACTGCTCAGTCGTAGCCAGCCTGTTGACAACTTGCTATCCATCACCTTCGATCTATACTACACTCGACACCAATCAGATCCTAGCGCTTAGTAGTTCATACCCGACGTCGATACTCTCCGTGACGCCCCTCTATTCGAAGCGACAAGTAAAAAAATCGGAGGACGATGTCTGGTCGACCCGATCCTTTCTGGCTATGCCATGAGGTAAGTCCTCGCCAAGCGTAGTGTCAAGCTGACCTGCAGTGCAGTGCCCAAATGCGTCCAGTAACGGTACGCCAGCTCTTTTCGAGCCGCAGCACTCCCAGCTGACGTTTCAGATCGACGGTGTACCTCACTGCGCTTCGTGCAATGGCGAATTCCTTGAAATCGTAAGCCTCTAATCTGAATGAAATGCTAAACCATCAGCTCGACTCCGATGTCAACCCCGACCCGTACCACGAGCTCCCACACCCTCCTACTCGACCTCAAACGTCCCCGCCTCTCCTTGCCGACCCGGACGCCCATGATGCACACGCATATCAAGATGGAGGGGGATTCTTTCAGTCGTTGATGGGGAACTTTATGGGTGCCGCGATGGACAACGGACAAGATGGGCAGCGAGCTGCTTCTGTACCTGGATCTCCCGGATCATCTGGAGCGATTAGAGGCGGGACTGTCGGTAGAGGCGGAAATGGTGGAGGTGAAAATGGGAATGGGAATGGGTTGAGGACTTGGCAGTTCAATATTGGCGGAGGACGGGGATCGGTGCAATTTGGAACGATAGGCGGTCTGGGCGGAACAGGGGGAGGCATGGGACCTTTTGGACCTACAGGGAATAATGACGATCGAGGACTGGACGAGTGAGTCCAGCTCACTTGCTCGGAGTGGTCGAGAGGAGCTGACCAAGGACAGTTTCTTTCCTGGTTTCGCCAACCCACCGAATGCCGAAGCGAGGAGAGAGTTCAACCCTTTCCACGCAGGAGGGAATAGAAATCCGGGTCAAGGTCCCGCTTCGATGGACGACATGGTGAGATTGTCCCTTGTCTGTACATGATGAGGCGCTGATCGCCTTAGCTACGGGGGCTGATGGGCATGTTGGCGAATGATGGGATAGGGCCGGTCTTTGGGGGACACAACGGACCAAGAGGTCAGACCAACTTTGGTGACTACGTCATGACCCAGAGTGAGTAAGATCTGGCTTTGGATGAGTCCACTCTGACGAGTAGACGGGTTCGACGAGATTTTGGAACAGCTCATGCATGCTGCTGGACCTCAAGGTCCCATTCCAGCTTCGGACGTCGTGATAGAGGGTCTTCCCAGACTTAGCCTCACCGAGGAGTCACTTGGTACGTGTTTCGGCTGCTCGACTTTAGAGAACTGGCTGACAGAACAGAGAAGAGCCAGTTCACGGATTGCCCAGTCTGTAAGGAGGATTTTGACATAGGGGAGGAAGTGATGAAGGTGCCTTGCGGGTGAGCTATGACATGCTGTATGGAGGTGTCGAGCTGACCATGCTAGTCATCTGTTCCATCCAGGTTGCCTGCAGCCATGGCTCAAAGTCAATGGGTCATGTCCTGTCTGGTGGGTTTGCATCTCGATGATTGACTGACCTCGATAGTCGTTTCTCTCTCGTACCCGACGAGTCGAACCAACCTCCTAACTCGACCACAAATGCCCCTACTGCTGCTACTGCTGCTGCTGCTGCTCCGCCATCCTCGACCTCACCATCGATCACATCTTCGCCGTCGTCAACTCAACCAACTGGGGAGAGTCAAAATGTCTTTACAAATGTCTTGCAGCGACTATGGGGACAAAGCGGCTCGGCAAGTCATCCGTCATCACCGACCACCGAGGGTGTCCCATCTGCGTCGAGTCCTTTCGGCTCGAGACCGACAGGCAGTCGAACGCAGTCTGGCCTGGTAGCTCAACATTCACATTCGGGGATGGACCGGGGCGATGTGGAAGACCAAGAGCCGGAGAGGGAAGGACCGGACATGTCGGCTGGGATACCGGAGGACTATCGAGCTCGACATCGACAGCGAGAACAACAACAACATCATCAGCAACAGCAGCAGCAGCAGCAGCAACAGCAGCAATCTCGACCTGCGCCTCCGGAGGACAATTATCCTCCTTACTTTTCCTAAGGTTGGCCGGAGGCGTGGTGGGGGAAGGCTCGCGATCAGACAAGATAATTTAGATCCACATACTCGAGCAGTTGTATGTTACGTCATATGACCAAGCAGATGAATGACTGTCATCTTTTGCCTGTGGTCTCTCGCACCAGCTCAAGCATCAAGACGATTGATCTCGAACGGCAGTCGCTATCGATCCTACTGTATGCATGTATCGACAGCTCATAAAGACTATATTACCCATGTTGAGACTAATTATTGATGTGACTACAAACGCTGCAGCGCAGTGCCATGTGAGTGATCCGGCTCGGTTGCTCGCTCTTGGTCGAGATTCCTCCACAGGCTAGCTGTGGCAAGACTCAATAGGATAGACTCAGTCTGGGGGGGTATCAGCCACCATCGTGCGCGAGCATTGAGGGCATCACTCACACACTCCAGCGAGCTATCTCTTCCCCTTCTAGCTCGTCGAGTCACATCGCTCGAGAATCGCTTGTGAGTCATCGACATTGCCTTTCCCATCTTTGATCCCTTTCTACTACCTGCCTTGACCCGCAGGGGCGCTGTACCCGCTTCGAAAGGGATAGACGAAAAGTCGTGTTCGCCCCGCCAGGGTGTATGTGGCATGTCGCTGCTGCACGGTACGTTGAGCAGCGGTACAGATGCGGAGCGTCGATGACCGGGAGGATAAATGAGAATCTCGTCTTTGGCGTCGAGCATAATCGCGAGCTCAGTGGTGGAAGCTCCTCGAGCGGTCGGAGAAGGAGATGCGGTGCTGGGTTCTTCGATCCGGCATTCGACAATGACCGACGAGTCGAGAGAAACGTCGGACGAAGATGGGTATGTCGTCTGAGCAGGAGAGGGAGAATGTCGAGTAGGCGGAACGGGAAAGCCAAGTTGCTGCAGGGAGAGAATGGTAGCGGTAGACATGCGGTGTACAGATCGGCCGACCGAGCTAAGACGCTTGTTGGATGCATCCAGAAGAGACGTAGGAACCATGACGGCTTGCTGTACTTCTGCTGCTTCACTGTCGAGAGTGTCGGACTCGGCGTCATCGGACTCTTCGCTCGAGCTGATTGGGGTCGACTGGCTACAACTCGGGTCCAGGTCGAAAGGAATAGCCTGTCGAGCTCGATCGAGGGCAACTCGAAGGGCGCCCACGACGTGTTCTTCTCCTTGGATCTCGATCTGGCGAATCTGATCACTGCAGATGAAGATATGCCTGGAGAGACGATCACATCGCGCTACAGCTTGCTTGACTTTCTCCGTTGTCTGCCGTACACCGACATCGTCGCCTGATGACAGACGGCTAAACGAGTGTAAGAGGCAATCTCGGTATTTGGTCGACAAGGTGTACTTTTCTCTTAGTCGGTCCAGCTCGGCTCGAAGGCGAGCATCCTCATTGGCAGACGTTCGCAGAACAGACGGGCGGAGGACTCGAGGCGAAGTGGGTGGTAGTCGAACCAATGTGAACTCGAGCAGCTCTTCGAATCGTCCACCGAGCTCGATCTCAAGTGTCGAGGCGGAAGAAGACGTCCATGGCAGTGGGATCTGGGTGAAAGCTGTCGAAGCTGATCGATTTGGGGTCGACAACGTAGCGGTGGAGGGTCCTGACCGGTTGGAAGGCGGCGTGGTCGCCTCGTTGCGAGGTGAGCGATGTTTGTGTCGATATACTGCTGGTTTGACGATAGGATCGACTTGAACATGGCCTTGAGACGAAGACCGAGGTCGTTGCGTTTGGACAGGTTGGTACAGCGCTTGATCAGATTCGGTTCGTCGGAGAATCTTCTTTTGGCCCAATGGTCGAACGTACGAGGCGGTCACGCTCGTCTGCAAGACCTCCATCCCCTCCATCAAGCTCTGCGAGGTGGTAGCTGCAGACGTTTCCTGATTCTCCTTGGTCTCGCCTTTGGTGGAGAGTAGGTTCTCGAGTCGGATCGAAGGTCTGGCCGGGGTGGGAGAGAGCGGAGGCGTGAGATTCGAGGTACGAAGTTTCAGAGCGGTAGGACGTTTCTTTGATGCAGCGCCGGGAGATACGGTCTTGCTAGTGGTAGCTGTTCCTGGTCGAACGGGGCCAGAATCGGTCGTGATCGTTGCGAGTGGAGTGGTAGGCATTGTCTCGACGAGGGGAACGGGCGGGTCGGTGAGCATGGGCAAGGTGGATGATCGAGATCGAGTGACGGTCGAAGGGAGGGGAGAAGGCGAGGGGCCGCTAGCCGCTCGTGTGTGGGTGCGAGCAGGAGTGAAGGCGGTTGGAGGAGTCGGTCGAGGCTGGACTACACCATTGCGCTGGTTGTTTAGCCATATCACAGTGTACTGACAGCTCACCCTGGCCGACAATTGATGAGACAAAGTCGTTGACTTGCTATCTGACGGCCTGTGTTCCTCCCTCGATAGATTGTCTCGAGGCGTAGGCGGCAGAGGTCGGATGGCATACGGGAGCGTGTCGACCGGTTGAGGGGATTGAGCGTAATCTCGAACTTTG